>CAUYQV010081997.1:0-12454 GCA_963574575.1 Galagoides demidoff
TGGCGGGTGCCTGTGGTCCCCACTACTTGGGAGGTGGAGGCAGGAGACTCGCTTGAGCCCAGGAGTTGGAGGTTGCTGTGAGCTGTGATGCCATAGCACTCTACCCAGGGGGATAGCTTGAGGCTCTGTCTCAAAAAAAAAAAAAAAAAGTTGCTGATTTATCAAAGGAACATCATAATGCATTCCATTTAGTACACCACTCTTCTTCAGATATATTTATTATACACTTCTGACAACCAGCTAACCAGGTAAAGAAAAGTCCACTACATTCACACCAGGAAATTAAATTGTCTTGTAATATTTAGTTTACAAAAAAAAAAAAACTTATTAGTATGTTAATACTATATTTTATAGTAGTATATTTTAATAATTTTTTATTCATTTAATATATCTATAAAGTTGCACAAATAGGAGAGTTGTTACTATTATTCAGACCTAAAGTATCCCTTAGAAGAATGGTTCTCCTTTGTTTTGAATGACAGAAAGTCTATGATTTCATAAATATTTTCTATCATTGTGCTACCATAAGAATTTGAGCAGAGATACAGAGGAATTTACTCAAAAAATAATTATTAAGTATCTTCTGTGACTTGAATATTTTGCTTATTTATAGAAATATATTTGAACAGAAGTTTTCTTTAAACTTTCTTGTTGAATCAATATCTGAACACTAATACTTAAAAACCTATAAATTTAACATAAATCAGACTTAAACGTGACACAAAATCTGAGCATGTCTTACAAGAGAGTCAGAAGAGAAAACTGCTATGAGTTTTGAATGTGAAGAGTTGATTATGCCTAAACATTATACACTCTAATATTTCAATGTATTTCACTAATACAACTAAATATGAATCCAAATAAGTGAAATCCACTTAATTTTTTAATAAACTCTACTAAAGGTACTAATTTTTTAATAAACTCTAGTAAAGGTACCAGAGTATGAGAGAAATGAAGATGAATGACCCAGTTTTGTTCCCTAAAAAGTGATAAGGAAACATTAAATTTAGGACATTAATCTGGGGAAGGAATTCTGGAGTCCTACATACAAACCCCCAACTTGCAGGGAACCAAAGAGAAACTGGACAAATGGGCCACTTCCTGCTAAAAAGCTTCCACACAGCAAAGGAAACAATTAGCCAAGTGCAGAGACAACCCACACAATGGGAGAAAATAGGTTCAAATTACACTTTCACAAGGGATTATTAACTAAAATATATAAAGAGTTCCAACAAATCAATAGAAAAAAATGAAACAATCCAATTAAACTTAGAAAAAGGATCTGAGTAGACATTTCTCAGAAGAGGACCTGTGAGTGACCAATAAGCATGTGTGAAAAAAATACCGAATATCACTAGTCATCAGAGAAACACACATCAGAACTACGAGTGATATCATCTCACCCCAGTTAAAATGGCTTTTATTAAAAGGTGAAGATGTAGAGGGAAATAAACTCTGGATATACTGTTGGTATGAATGCAAATTAGTGTAACTACTATGGAGAAGACTATGGAGGTTCCTCAAAAAACTTTGGATACAAATACAAGGAAGGAGAATTCAGCGTATGGAAAAGAAGTTTATACTCCTATGTTTATTGTACGTCTATACAGAATTGCCAAGATTTGGAGTCAACTGAAGTGCCTATCAACAGATGAATAGGCTCAGCGCCTGTGGCTCAATCGGCTAAGGCACCAGCCACACAACCTAAGGTGGCGGGTTCGAATCCCCAGCCCGGGCCCGCCAAACAACAATGATGGCTGCAACCAAAAAATGGCCAGGCGTTGTGGCGGGCGCCTGTGGTCCCAGCTACTTGGGAGGTGGCGACAGGAGACTCGCTTGAGCCCAGGAGTTGGAGGTTGCTATGAGCTGTGATGCCATGGCACTCTACCCAGGGGGATAGCTTGAGGCTCCGTCTAAAAAAAAAAAAAAAAAGCAACATTGTATGCTATCAAGATATCCTGTTATATGCATGTATTAGAAATTCTTATAAAGATAACCCAGGCTCCATTAAATAAATTGCTAATGAACAAGTAATTGTTCTATAGTATTATAATTGAATAGATGAGTCTTGAAAAATGTCACTTATTAGTCAGTCATGGCATTTAATTAATATAATGCCAAGCTGAATTTGAAGAGATTACAAATTGAACTCAGTGAAGGACAGTTTGAATTACATGTACTTGTTTAGGAAAACTCTGAACATTCTCATAAAAAAATTAAATAGGGATAATTTAAAGTCATACACATGTGGTTCTTGTTTGGAGGAGCAGATATGATATTATCCTGTTGAGAAACAGGGCACTCTTATTATTGAATTCATCTGATGGCCACAGCTAAGTGCTGAGTTAATTTTGGTATATGCCATACTTTTACAGAGAAATTAACCGACTTCCAAAAAAAGATAATGAAGAAACTAACATGTCATAGAAACATGCAACTATAGACTACCACAAAATATGAAAAACAAATTGGAATTATTTAAAATTTAGAAGATGTGCTTTGAAGAATGTATACCATCTGTCTTCAAATAGCTGATTTGTTGGCATGTAGAACTAAGTTTCTTTTTTTTTTTTTTATTGTTCTGGATGTCCCTTACTCAAATTACAGTATTTCTGATCATCACAAATTGAGTCTAAGTTGTCCTGTGAGGATACCAAAGTCTATATCTGTGTTTTTTGTTTTTTTGTTTTAACTTACTTCTCCACAGCCAATTCCCCTTTTTATTGAACTTACTCAATTCCCTATTTTTTCTTGTTGAATGCTATAAAGGCAGTCCAGTTTTTCAACGCTTGGAATCCTGTCCCAGGGCTTAAGATTGATAATTGGATTCGATCTTAACCAGGAACACACAGTGAAAACACTACTTTTATGGCTGTCCAAATATTATCAGTCTGGACTATATAATCAATATATATTAACCGCCAATTATCATTATGCTTATAAAGAGCTTGATCACCTGTGTTCATTACCAGGATGTCCTTGATAATGGCAGAAAAATAGAACTTAGATCCGTTAATGAACTCTCCCTTCCAACCTATAAGAAATTTAACTTGATCCTAAAAAACATGTTTTATATTTAAAACCAGGCAGATAATATTAATGATTTTATAACCGAGATCACGAATTTTATTTTTAACTGTGACAATAATAAAAGCTCTTTCTTTTCACTGTCCTTCTCAGTAAATTTTTTGAAACTTTTCTTGCACAAATGAATTTGAAGGAAAAATAACTGGAAGGAAAGTTCAAAGTTTTTTGAAGGAAAAAACTATTGTATAAGTTTATGATTCTCACTAATATCTTATAAAAATATCATCTATATAGCCCAAGAATATGGGGAAAGGGGAAAGGGAAGGGAGGGGAGGGCGGAGGATGAGTGGAGGGAGGGTGATTGGTGGGACGATACCTACAGTGCATCTTACAAGGGCACATGTGAAACCTACTAAATATAGACTATAAATGTCTTAAAACAATAACTAAGAAAATGCTGTGAAGGCTATGTTAACCAGTTTGATGAAAATATTTCAAATTGTACATAACCAGCACATTGAACCTCACGACTGCATTAATGTACACAGCTATGATTTAATAAAATAAATAAATAAATAAAACTTACCTGAATGTTAGACTCTGATAAAAAATGTAGAGTTTTCAATTACTAGAACCAGGAAAAGTACAGGTTAAGTCGTCGGTTTATTAACTTACTTCAGTTGGCTCAGCGCCTGTGGCTCAAGTGGCTAAGGCACCAGCCACATACACCTAAGGTGGTGTGTTTGAATCCAGCCCAGGCCGCCAAACAAGGACGGCTGCAACCAAAAAATAGCTGGGCCTTGTGGCGGCGCCTGTGGTCCCAGCTACTTAGGAGGCAGAGGCAGGAGACTCACTTAAGCCCAGGAGTTGGAAGTTGCTGTGAGCTGGGATGCCACAGCGCTCTACCCAGAGGGAGAGCTTGAGGCTCTGTCTCAAAAAAAAAAAAAAAAATAAATAAATAAATAAATAAAATAAACTTACTTCAGTAACAAAAGCCAAAAAGAAATTCAAAATATCAGTCTTTAGAGCAAGATTATTCTTCTCTCCTTTATGTGTTTAAAATATTTATAGCCCTATAAAGACCTGCTTTTTCCATCTCCTTAGTACATAGAAGAACATTAAATAAGGACTTGATTTTTAATTGATTCATTACATTCAAGTAAAAGTAGAAAAAAGGAAAGTGTGATGAAAGTATTTTGCTATTTCCTAATTTGCAAGTGAACTATTTCCAGTTTAATGGTATATAATACCCTGAAAGTCATAGACTTGTGCACTGAATAATACTTATTAGTCGTAGCGTACATAGAGCCTCAGAGTAGTACTAAATCTAATGAACATAGTTTTAAAGAAGTAGTGAAATGATTCACATCTTATATTTTTCTGCAAATATTAAAAGATGTCTAGTTTATAGCTATTCTTTATCAAAATAACTGTATCCCTGGCCTTAATCATGACTAATTTCCTTTTTCTCCCACTCTTATTCTCTAATTTTTATAATGAAGATATATTTGATCGCTTTGTTCTAGGAATCAAGATTCTTTTTTTTTTTTGCAGGTTTTTTTTGTTTTTGTTTTTTGTTTTGGCTGGGGCTGCATTTCAACCCGCCACCTCCAGCATATGGGACTGGCGCCCTACCCCTTTGAGCCACAGGCACTGCCTAGAATCAAGATTCTTTACTCTTGAGAAGCTGAGACATGGTGAAAAATCCACTGAACAATACATAGCGCTCCTTTGCTTACAGAAAATTAGAGAGAAACAATTATATTGAGTTCTTAATACCTTTATTCATCCCTCATTTGAAATATGCCATATTCTAAATTACAAATATAGAAATGTAAAAATTGTGGTTATCAAATAAGTTATTTAATATAAAATCTTCACTTTAAGGAAGACACTTAAATGAACATTGAAAGTATTTGATTCAACTTGTTTCAATTTTTAAATTAAAATTGAGTTCAATTTCAAAGCCAAAATTTTCTCACTGTATTATCAGCCTGTTCATTGTCTTAAAGAAAATAAAATGCAACCCATTACAAAAGTGAAAAAAATAACATTAAAGTGAATTTCAGATAACAACAGAAATTTTATATAATTAGATTAATTCTGTTGTAAGAGCATATACACACACATATGTTTGTGTAACAACGTTAACTATGATGTGAAAGCAGAGCTGATAAAAAATTATTGAAAATTTGAAGTAAAAATTAAAAAAAAATTTTTAAGGTGTTAATTGATATTCTTTTTATTTTAACTCCCTCAAAATGAATAATTCCTTGTTACTTTGAGGATATTTACAGTTCATGTACAAATATAGTTTACTTAAAATTTATTATCCATTGCTCAGGGACTTTTTAGAGTTTTCTTGCAGCTTCAGTTCACAGCTTAATTTGGGGTAGGAACTGATTGCTGGAATAATCTCCTGCACTCTTGTTTAAATTTGTGAAGATAATATTGTTCCAAGTGGAAACTCCCCTGTCTACTAGCTGATTCTTATGTCCTGAAAATTACAAAAACCTGTGGATTGCAGAAATTAAAATTACAACCACCTTAGAAATAAATATAAGGTGTCATTATGAATGAGAGATTAAAAAGTTAATGTTGCATCATTGAAAACTAAAAATTAGCCTTCTTTTGTTTAAGAAATAAAAATAAGGCCATGTCACAGACTTCAACCTGTGGTTAACAGTGTGTTTTTGTTTGTTTGTTAATATTGTTGGTGGCAGCATTACAGGGATTTTTTTATTATCATTTCCCCCATAGCATAATGATGAAACACATCTTATAATCTTACCTTCCCAATTTGCTTATGAAAAGTGTTCCTAATTTATAAAAAATATATAATTTTATTTTTAAGATATTACATTTCTCCAAATTTCATTTAGCTATTCTCAAAATCTTATATCAGTAAAAATGACATTTAACTTCATTTATGGCCATGAATTAATATCCTAGAGTCATGAAAAATTCCAGATTTCAAAATTTTGTTGTACTCTTCATGTCAGTAATATTATGAATAAGAAATATGACAAATGCTTTCAAATGATTTTCTGAAAACATTTTGTGAAAAATTATTCCAAAACTTTTTAGTAATTCTGTGTTCTTTGACATACAAAAAGGATTACAGTTTTTAGCATTTCTGTACTTCCTTATCCAATAATAGTGGAATAATGACAAATTATTGCTTATCTCTGTGTACATAAGCCTTTTACTAAGGTGTTCATGTATGCATAGTAGCACGTATGAAAATGTTTTAATTCATTTCTGAAAATACTCTTTAAAAGATTTTGATTGACTTCATAAAATCCCTTCTTGGTTAATTAGGCTTAACAGAATAAGTCCAGGTTAGGAATTAGCAAAATCTGAGTGTTAGCTATGTATTTTATATACTGGTATATTTGGTATGACATCGTTCAATATCTGCCTCTCAGTGTTTTCTATTTTTAAAGTAATGGTATAGGCAAAATTATATCTAACAGCTTTTCTAGGACCATATTATATATTTCTTTAACGTTGTTTTATTAAATCACAACTTCTGGATTCGGATTGCAACTGACTTTTAATGAATTATATATTTATAAACAATAAATGTCTGAAAATGTTTGATGGTAGAAATTTACTTTTTGTTCAACTCAGTGAATATTGTTTAGATATGGCCTTCTGATCATTAATGTTGAAGAATAGTAAGTACTGTTTTGTTTATATAATTTTAAGGTGGATCTCACCTATATAGACTTTTTCCTATTGTCTACATACTGTCTTGAATGCTACTCTGATGTTCTTGCTCCTGAAACTATTCCTTCTAGGTTCAGACATTCTTCAGAGAAGCACCTCTTGGATAAATTGGAATCAGTGTATTCTCACCTGTACATTAAGAATATTGCCTTTTGTAACTCGTTGAGTTTTAAAAATTACAAGTTCAAGTGAAATATTTAGAAATCATCAATCATGAAGTCTTTAGACAAAAAAGAATGCTTTTAAGACATACACACACACACACACACACACACAAAAAAAAAAAATAAACCCAATTCTCATTAAAAACACTTCCAGGACTATCTTATCTCTAAAGTGTTGAGTATGAAAAAACATTAGATAAAACCCATGGACAGTTTTTTAATCTATAGAACATATACACATGTTGCTTGTTTCTTTTCCCTGCTTACAACTGGTCTAATGAGAAATAGAATCTGACTCTGGAAGGATCATCAACAGGTACCGACAAACTAAAATATACATTTATGTTCCCTTGTTACTATACCATATTGTGAATTCCTTTCATGCATCTTACTTAAGAAGAAAGTCAATCCAAAAGACTATGGTAAGGAAATACTTACATGATACTTCCTTTTAAAAAATCAAGCAAATACTTATTTTATAAAAATGTTTACAAAAGTACATTGAAAAATACATTGAATTTCCAAATAGGAAAGATTGTTTCTCCAGGTAGCATTTTGTACAATATGGCCTTGAAGTAAGAGTGTAGGAAAACTGAGCCTTTCCCTGTGAAGTATAATAATTATGTCCTGCCCCTTTTAACATAAAGTTCCCATTACATATAAGAAGACATCTTCTTAGACCTACATACACGTGCATACTTGTGCATGGGTTCATGTATATATTTATATGTCAAGGACTTTAAATAAGCTTAGGTAATTTGTAAACAATTGTATATGGATTTAAAAAATAATCTGGAGTGCCCGCTTAGGCAGCACACATACTAAAATTGGAACAATATAGAGATTAGCATGGCCCCTACACAAGGATGACAGGTTCAACTTTGTGAAGCATTTGATGCTTCAAATTTGTGAAGCATCCATATTTTTTTTTACCTGACAGTTGTAATCAGTGTAACCTAATTCTTTGGACTTTCAATGAATTTCAAACAATAAAAAAGTTTTTAAAATTTTCTAAGTAAAGCAATTCCTAGTAAAAACAAATATGATAATCTGGAATTTCTTTAGAGGCCCTGGTTTAAGGAAGTAAGCTTTACAAAATTTTCTGTGCATTACTTTATTTTCAATTATCTCAAATTGTTAATAAGGTTTTACAGAAAAAAAAATACATCATAGAGCTTTTGTTCATATTGTTTAGTTGGAAACAATTTATCTGATTATTCTTTGCATAGATCTGTAAGGCAATTTCTAAAAAAAAAAGTCTTCTTGAAAAGGAAGTTAATTGTTAGTGAAAGTATTTAATTATTATGATTTTAACACTCCCATTTCTGACAAAAATTATTTGAAACATAAAAGGCAAAAACATGTTGCTGAGTGCCCCAGTTCTGTACTAAGAATCCATTCCAATTCATAGCGTTTTACTTTCTGTGATTTCATTCACTGTTTATTCAGGTAGTGAACAGCAATGTATTTTTGTTCTGGCACTAATTCCTTTGAATATTACAGAATTTTGCCTGAAAAAAAAAAAAGACCAAAATCAAAGAGCCAATAAGTATTGAGAAGTTGCAGGTGCAGTATTCATCAAGAATGGAGAAATACTATGAGGACGTATTAGCAGTCTGGGTTATCATTTTTCAGAATTTTTATCTAGTTCTGAAGCAGTCCTTGCAGTTTACAAGCATAAAAGGATGCTATTCTGATGCGAGCCTAAGACTAAAAAGGAAAGTGATTTTTTGGAGAGGTTAATCTGGTAAAATAAGCACAGCCTCGCCGCTTATTTTATGCACTTTGGACAGAACTCAACTTGTTGTGCCCAGTGATTTCCTAAGAGTCTCACAGTAATTAGCCTTTTTAATGAGAGCCTATAGAAAAAAATCAACCAAAATTTATTTCTTAATATTGCTCCATGTTGGTTTGGGGCTGGTTGATGTTTTGTTTCACATTTTATTTATTTTTTATTATGGTGCACAAAGTGAAAAAGGAACCTACTACTGAGGATACTATCCCCTTTGGGACTGGGATGGTCTACTCTTGTGATAGAAGGAAAAAAACTGGTGAAACACATAACAAACTGGAACTTTAACGTCATCTGTGTTGTATTTGATATCTACTCCCATTTCATTGGTCAAAGCAAGTCCCATAAAATTATGTTAAATGGGATAGTAAAGAATGATTATACTTCAGAGAGATTACCTAAAAACCATTTAGAATAATAATAGCATCCACCAAATTCACTCATTAGACACAAATATTCACTTCTCTCTCTTAAATGCTAAGTTACCTTACTCCCTACCAAGAATAACACCCTAAGAATCATGTCCCACTCATGAAATGCACAATATAGAAGAGGAATGCCATGACTACAATTAATTCTCTTTTTGAAAAGGAGTAAGGTGGAGAACACACAATTCACTGTTCCATGGTAATTTTTAAATTCTACTAAGCTCCATGTTGACACGGAAAATTTCCTGCTTTGACAATTAAGAATGATCTTTGAAGAGACCATATTTCTACTCTTAAAGCATAGCTCTCTAGTTCCATTAGTTCCATGGCTCCGGTACTGTCATCTTGGCTGTGTCTTTTTTTCATTAACTTCCATAGCCTTATCTAAAAATGTCCTTGGAAAATAGATTTCTCAGATTCACCATACTACTTTATACTCATGGAAGATGGGTGTCCAAATGTCATTTTATGTCTTGAAGAGTCACAGTTCTTTCACTAAGTTTGGTAATATTTTTGACACTACAACTCAGAGCTATATTCAACTTTTATGTATTTCAGTCAAATCAAGTCCATGTATTAAAAGTTATACCCCTAATTCTTTTTTTAAGCTGTACCTCTCTCTCCCCATTGTATACATTAAGATTACTAACTTTTTTTTTAACATACTCATACTTTTAGAGTTCTTACCCAGAGTAATTTTGTCAAACAGAAGTATTTCCTATATTATCTTAAGACAGTGAACAACAATTAATAAGTACACTATAATTTGGTCTTTGACTCTAGAATAAGTTTAAATTGTTTACCATGCTATGTTTCTAGTTTCTAAATATATTTCTAAGTCTTTTAGTTGTAAGAAAAGAGAAAGAGTTGTATATTCATCTTGAAAATTAGTCTGGAATGTCTGGAGATTTTATATTTTCTTTCAACTCTGCTTATCAACTGGTTCATTGTTTCTTGAGCCCATATTCTTTGAGTGGATCCTTTCAAACTTATATACAGCATTCAACTCACACTAACAACATCATACTTTTATATTCCATGCCTGGTGACACAAACTCACTTCAAACACTACCTTTCAAATGAACATAGGTAAGTTTGCAAATGTAAAACTCAGTGCAACCATGTTGTCTTTCCAAACTATAATATCATTCTCATTGCAACACCATATGTACCATGCCATATTTCACTCCCACATACTAGTTTCTTACAAAATAAAATTTTAATTAAGATAAAATGATATCATTGGCTTTTCATTTCTGGTTAGTGTGATTTAGATTAAAAAAGTGACTCCTAGGAGGAACTATTAGGGAAGCTAATCCAAAAGGGCACTAAGGGTTGAATATCACATTAAAAGGAAAAGACATTTATTTAGACATATAGTAATACTCCAAATGTTAAGTTTTTCTATTAATTCATAGCATTGCCCAAGTTTTTCTGGACCTTGCAAAGAAGAGAAAGTCATTGTTCACCTTAGAAAATTTTCTAGTAGAGAAGTTAAGCCGTATCTGGGTAATTATAATTAAGAAAGTTAGATGGGAACTCCATTTTGCCCCAAAGGAAGAAAAAGCTATTTCTTAAACTACTAAATTTGACTTCATGAAAGACATAGTAGAGCAAAATGTCAAAGAAACAGTAGCATTCTATCTAATAGGTGAGTGAGTGAGAAAACAAATATTTTAGGACAATATAGACATACTAAAAAACTATACAATAGGCTGGGCAGGGTGGCTCATGCCTGTAATCCTGGCATTTTCTGGGAGGCCAAGACTTGTGGATTGCCTGAGCTCAGGACTTTAGAATTTGAGATCATCCTGAGCAAGAGCAAAACTCCGTCTCTAAAAATAGCTGGGTGTTGTGGCAGGCACCTATAGAACCAGCTCCTTGGGGAGGGGGGGTGAGGCAAGAGGATCACTTGAGCCTAAGAGACTGAGATTGCTATAAGCTATGATGCCACAGAACTCTATTAAGGGCAACAAAGTAAGGCTCTGTCTCAAAAAATAAGAAAAGAATAAAATAAATGCCAAACCACATTTAGGAGTCCTTAATATTTCAAACTGGTATTAACAAGTATTAATCTTAAAGAGACTACTGAGAAATATGGAATAAAATTAAAGATCTCTTCAAAATTCTTTTTAATATCTGTTTTTTGTGATGTGAATGTATAGAATCCTAAATTAACAAGAGTATTTTGAGTTAAATTGTGTAATAATGGTTTGGAAAGGCAATTATAAACATTAAATATACTGAAAAAATTAAGATATCCTATTAAGAACAAATAAGATGGGGCATGTTAAAAACTGTCTTTGCAATTTACATAAAAGTTTAGATGTTGGAGATTTTTACAAACTATCATGTATTTCACACCTACACCAAAAACAGAACCCAGATCTCCCTTTATATTCATTCCAGTTATAAATTCTGAAATGTAACCAATGTTACCATATGCCAACAAGCTGAGAATCAAATCAAAGATATAGTACCCTTCATAGTAACTTCAAAGAAAATGAAATACCTTGTAATTTACTTAACAAAAGATCTGAAGGATCTCTACAAAGAGAACTGAATCACTGAAAAAAGAAATAGAGGATGTAAACAAAGGGAAGAACATATCATGTCCATGGCTAGGAAGAATTAACATTGTTAAAATGTCTGTACTACCCAAAGCAATCTTGAGATTTAATGTAATCCCCATTTAAAATTCCATTGGTATACATTGATGAATTGGAAAAAAGTCATTCTTCATTTAGAATGTAACCAGATAAAAATACCTGAATAGCCAATGCCGTTCTATGAAATAAGAACAAATCTGGAGGCATCACATTAGCAGACTTCAGTTTTACTACAAGTCCATAGTGCCATAACAATAGAGATATAGATCTGTGGCACAGAGCTGAGAGCCCAGTGGTAAAACTAGCCTCACATTGCCATTGGATCCTCAATAAAGCACACAAAAGCACAGGCTGGGGAAAAGGATTCCTGTTTAGTAAATGGTGCTCGGAGAGCTGGTTCGCTACCTATAAAAAGCTGAAACTGGATCCACACCTCTCACCACTTACAAAAAGTAACTCATGATAAATAAAAGACTCCAACCTAAGATGTGAAATTGTACTCTAGAAAGGAAATGTGGGGAAAACTCTTAACAACATGGGCGTTGGGAAAGAAGTTATGAGAAAGATCTCAAAGGCAATTGCAGCACCAAGAAATAAAATAAATAAATGGGATCTGATGAAGGTAAAAGTTTCTGAATGCTAAGGAGACGCCCTTCTGAGTGGGAGAAGATACTTGCATGGTACAAATCTGACAAGAAGCTC
>CAUYQV010082000.1:0-37316 GCA_963574575.1 Galagoides demidoff
CAAACTGGTTAACATAGCCTTTGTGTGATTTTCTTAGTTATTGTGTTAAGACATTTATATTCTACATTTAGAAAGATTCACATGTACCCTTACAAGATGAACCACAGGTGTGATCTCACCAATCACCCTCCCTCTACCCATGCTCCCCCCACCCCACCCTCTACCGTTTACCCAAATTATTGGGCGATAAGTATATTATTAGTTTCATAGTAGGGCTGAGTACATTGGATACTTTTTCTTCCATTCTTGAGATACTTTGCTAAGAAGAATATTTTCCAGCTCCATCCATGTAAACATGAAGGAGGTAAAGTCTCCATTGTTTCTTTTTTGAATTATGCCTGATTTGGCAAGGCAAGAACAGCTACTATTAGCTTCCTTTATTTTATAGCTAATCTTAAGAAAAATGTGTCTTCTTTTATAATTTCAAAAGATTATTTCTGTCTTTGTTTTAAGCCCTTGTCTCTGTCATTTTCTCTCTGCTCTCTCTCTCTCTTTACCCAGACACAGATATACTGCAAATATACTTTTACTTCTAATTAAGGCTCAATTACTTTCCTTGGGAAGACTTTGGAACATCTTTTATGTGCCTTGAAGACTGTATCTTTTCTAATTCTTATTTATACCATAAAGACTTATTCAATCTGTGTCTCTGCTGACGAATGTATTTATTCAAATTAACAAAGAATTGCTAGATATTTATCATCTGTAAGTGCAAAACCTTCTGTTACATGAAATAGGACTCTGAAAGATAATTTCTAAAGACATTATATTTAATATGAATAGAGCAGAACACAAATAAGAGGAGTGAATTAATTTTCCTGTTTATCAAGAAGTTTCAAAGATTTTTCCCTCTGTAGAGCCACACAATTGTGAAGTAGGCAATATTATCATTATCATCTTCACTTACAGGCTCACATAATGAAGCTCAGAGATATTAAATGATGTTCTTGAGGATGATGAACCAATAGCCCAATTTCTAGTCGGTTCATTCCAAGGTTTAAGTTAGCCCTGCTGTTTATGCTTCTTCCTAGAAAATAATGAACAACAATAAAATCATCCCTAAAAGTATTCTATAATTAAGCTCCAATTGGATGATCATCAATAAATACTCTAAGACTGCAGTGCCAACTCGCAGGCTTTGGACCAGTACCAGCTCGTGACCTATTAAGAACTGGGCCACACAGCAGAAGGTGAGTGGCGAGGGAGCAAGTGACACTTCTTCGCTGTTTACTGCCGCTCCTCAATGCTCACATTGCTACCTGATCTCTGCCTCCTGTCTGATAAGCAGCAGCATTAAATTCTTACTAGAGTGCAAGTGCTACTGTAACCTGTACATGGGAGGGATCTGGGTTTCTCACTTGTTATGAGAATCTAGTGCCTGAGGATCTGAGGTGGAGATGTGATGCACTTGAAACATTCTGAAACTATCTCCCCCTTAGTCCTCGGTACCAAAAAGGTTTGGACCTGCTTCTCCAAGAGCTCATAGAGGACAGACTCTACACATTTGGTAGGTCAGGTGAAATCTGATGAACCCAAATGGGGGAAAAAAAATAAAGCATCAGTTTAAAATACACAAGGCAGAGGAATTTTTAAATGGAGGGAAAAGAGTATAATAAAAACAACTGAGACCGGGCGGTGCCTGTGGGTCAAAGGAGTGAGTCATCGGCCCCATATACAGGAGATGGTAGGTTCAAACCTAGCCTTAGCTAAAAACTGCAAAACAAACAATCAAACAAAAAAAGAACCTGAGACAGGAACATATGAGACTTGAGGAGAAAATAAAATCTAATGTCAATTGAGTCTTTAATCTGCCCATGTGACATTCCAAATGCTTTACCTGAAAGTATTTATTGAATCTTTCCAATAAAATCACCTTCTCATCAAAAAGCATTCAATAACTTGGGCAATGTCTCATAGCAGAGGAAGGTTTCGGATTGTGGAAATCTGGCTTGAGCTATCCACACTGCTTCTCCACTAGTTTGGGGAGGTGGACAAATGTGTGTATGTGTATACAAACATACATACCTACAGGGGAAGAAAAATATTAGAAAACAATCTTACTTTTCATATTCTTCCTTTTGCCTTCTAAATTTTTTGTTCCTTTTTCTTGTCTGCACTTATATTGTTTTAGCTGTTGGGATTGGATGGTTTGTTGGCTTTTTAAACCACCATCCCTGCACAATCTCATGTTACACTGTTAATTTCTTATTATAATCATAGGATACCAGCACCAGATTTTTTTTCCATTTTAGAGATGGAGTGAAATGCCCTACCCCGGATCTGGTGCTGCTGACTTTGATCTCTGCTGTTTTATTGCCTCTGCAGAGGCAGAGCCAGACACACTGCACTGGGCTAAATCACAGAGATAGTCACCATCGTGGGTGCCTTTCATCTTCCCTTCTTTCTCAATGTCTGGCACCTATACCATCCTCCCAACACATTGTGTGTCTGAGAAGGTATAAAGAATGCATCCACCTCAATTTGGACTCTGAAGGAGGCAGAATGAGAGAAGATGGGAACCAGAAAACTCCAAATTCCAGAATCCACTAGCCAGCAGCTGTTGGACAGGAGTGATTCAGTGACCCTTACGATACTCCACAAAGTTAAAATACCACATCCCATGACAGGCATCCCGTGGAGAGGGGATGGACCCTGGGGAGTCTGCAAGAATGAATAAGAAGACCTATTACTCATGACCAAAATGAGAGCTGCAGGTCTCAGCTTCTGACTTGTTATTGACTCAATTGACTATATCCCCTACAGAATTTTGAATTTCAATTAAAAATAAAAGACAGAGAGGAAGGCCAAAAAAAGTATGAAGCCTTAGGAGATTTCAAGCAATAATAGACTTTTACCCTATTAACTGATCTAATTTTCTGGAACTTTATCACCTACACAATCTGTCAGGGCTGTTTTTCTTCCCTATCCTCTCTTCAAACAATTATAGGAATGTATCTGGAAGCGTGGCCAGGTCTGGTCAAGTTGCAACTGGAGGCTGAAGTTCCTCATTCAGGGCAATCCCCAGGCATTCAGCCCTGGGCAAAGGTCTCTATCTGCACACTGATTATGGAACTAACCTCTTGAAAGCAGAAATACCTGCCAAGCCCCAAGTCTGCAGGTCCCATAATGAAGATAAATGTCCCCATGAAGTGAGTTCAAACTGTGGGAATCATTTTGCCATGGAACTTTATTGCCTTCTAATTAGAGTGACATTTGGTCAGTCCAGTTATATCTGGAATCAAACCAGATATTTGGAGGTAAAAGCCCCTTTTTGCCCTGTCTCCCTTCCAGATTTAGGCTGACTCCTTGGGTAAGAGTGGATCGTTTTCCTTTTTGTGACCGTCACAGAGGCCATTGCTAGTAAAAGGTGATGCCAGAAATGAAAGCATCTGAGATGTTATGATCTGTCTTTTGAAATGCAGAGTTTTACTTAGCTGTGTCCCCTTTGTGAAGCAAACCTGCAGATGAATGCCAGGGCAGGCTCTTTGTCCCCCTCTTCCCAGAAGGCATGAAGCTCAGAACACAGTATGGCAGGCAGGGCATGCAATGAGTGGTGCTTTCTTCTTTTGAGAGACAACTGGCAGAGGGGAGGAAACATGGGGCATTTCATTTGGTTACCTGTTACCTGGGGAACTCACATCAAGTCACAACATTTTAGTTATGTGAAAATAAATATTTAGAGCTTTCCATTGCATGTAGAATCTTTATTCTGTATTTTTCCAAAGGCCATGGGATCTAGATGGTGGATCTTCATAGAGACCTACAAATATCTTAAATAAAGGAAAAACAAGTGAAGTACCCAGTCTACTCAGGACAGCAGACCCCCAGTTTCCTCCACCCATGGAGCTGAGAGGGCAGTTGTCATAACTAGACTCACTCTGCATTTGAATAGGACAATTTTGTCAGGGAGCCTCTGGTCTATGAAGTCTGAAGACCCTTAAATTCTGGAATGATGTTTGTCTTTTTCCAGCATTAAATAGTTCTTCTCCTTCCCTACCCTCACCTTTATTTTTTTCCATGAGTGAGATATTTTGTTATCCAAAGTAAATGAAAAATGCACAATGTGTATGACAACAGGCTATAAGTTACCCATCCATTTGCTCAATTTCCAGATTATTAAGCAACAACTTCTTTCTTCCTTAGTATCCTTAGCACACGTATTAATTATAATGATTTTAAAGTCATGGTGTAATGGCTCCAACATCTCTGCTATATCCAAGTCTGGTCCTGGTGCTTTCTCTGTCTTTTCAAACTGTTTTTGCCCTTCAGTATGCCTTATAATGTTGAAAGCCAGCCAAGATGTACTGTGTAAAAGGGACTGTTATAACTAAGCCCTTAGTGATGTGGTCACCAAGATGTGTCAGAAGGGAAGCATTCCCTTGTCCCAGGACTGGGCTTCAAACTTTCACTGAGCCTGTGTCCCCTGGGCTAGGAATAAATGCTGCTCAGTTTTTTGTTTATTTGGGTTCTTTTCTCACCCCCGTAAGTGAGATAGGATGGAGAAAAGGGGCTGAAGTTGGGTATTTCCCTTCTCCCGAGTCAGACAGGCTCTGACATAAACCCTAGTAAATTAAGTTCTGATAAAGAGTTTCTCTTGAGGATAGGCCTTATTTAAGAAAAATGGAATGCTCTATCACGTTTCATAAATGGTCATCTTTTCCCTTCTCCTACAAGAAGAAGAAGGGCCTTTTCTGCCAATCTATACTGTGCATACTTGGAAGAACTCCTAGAAGTAAAAATCACAAAAGCAAGTCCAAGACTCCCCCTCCCAGGTTTTTCACTCTCAAACTTGTCTCCAATGAGCTTCCAGCAATTTGCGAATTATAGTTTAGGTTTTTCTCCCCTGGTACTGACTCTTGTGGTTTCTGATTATGGGCTTCGGCTCTTGTAAGTTATGATCATCTTTATCTGCCTACCTGTCTCTGCAATCTGGGGGGCAGTAGCTTGCCCTGCGACTCAGTTCTCCAATAGATCTAAGAAGGGTTGTTGATTTCAGCTCACTCAGCTTTCTACTCATTTTTAGGAGAGATTAACAACTCTCAAACTCCTTACATACTAGACCAGAGAATAGAATTTATTAGAATATTTTGTTTCAACAGTCAATTTAATTCAACTTTTTTTTACATTACTTTCCCTAATATAGTTAAAACTTTCTAACATGTGTGGGTGTCACTAAACACTTGTTACCTAAGTTAACTTAGGTCTGCTTGCCAAGTGTACTGAAAAAGCCAAATCCTGATACCAGAATTTGCTGGGTCAAGGAGAAGAAGTGGCTAATGCTTAAGACCTCCCTGATGGCTTACAAAGAAGGATTTTTTTTTTTTTTTGACCGAGTCTCACTGTGTTGCTCAAGGTAGAGTGCCATGAAGTCAGCCTAACACATAGCAATCTAAAACTCCTGTGTACAAGTGATCCTCCTGCCTCCACCTCCTAAGTAGCTGGGACTACAGGTGTGCATAATAATGCCCAGTTAATTTTTCTATTTTTAGTAGATAAAAGGGCTCACTCTTTGTCAGAATAGTCTCAAACTTCTGAGCTCAAGGGATTGTCCCAACTCAGCCTCCCAGAGTTCTGGGATTACAGGCATGAGCCACAGCACTTGGTGACATGGAAAGATTTTTTAAAATAGGATTGAGAAGGTTTTCAAAGTGAGTTAAGGTCTGGGGAAATTCTGGAACTTCCGTATTGTTTCCAGTTTCAGTCTGTCAGAGGTCTATGTGATAGCAGGCAACATTTTCTATCTCACAGTGGACCTGGTTTCTAAAAAACATCTCAAGACCATATATCAAGATGTTTTTTCTTTAGTTTCTACAGGGAACCAAACATCTGCCTCTCACTTACCTGGGTGGCTATTGCTTAAGCTATTGTGATATTCTTGTTTAGCAAATTGTTCATTCCCTTCTCTAACTGCTATTTGCTGGGTGCCTGGATTTTCTCTTGAAGGGACTGGAAGTTTTCTATATGTCCATGCCTTTGGGGTGAGGAGATGCCCAGCAGGTCCCTCATAGGGGTTCCTACTTTGTCTTATTCCACCTAAAGATGGACTTAGAACCCTTCTCTGCCAGCAGCACCAGAGGTCGCCATTCATGAGCTTCATTCATACCAGCTGTTTGTGTGACTGCATTAAACTCAAGCACTTCTGAAGGTTTGGGAGGAGGGAAGGTTCCAATTTCTCTTATGTAATATGAGGGATTTATATTCTCCAAGTATGCTTTATTACAAGCACAATAATCATTATCATTGTGGAAGCCCTCATCCTACATGGTATTAGCTATACACCTTTGATGCTAAGGCATCTGTGAGCCCAACTATGGCAAACTGAAATGTCTCTAAAGTCCAGGCAGGAAATGATCGAAACAGCCATGGTAGGTCTGGGAGAATCCTTGCTCTCATGTTCTTGTCTAGATATACCCCAGAGGCTGTCAGTCTGAAGAAAACCAGGCCAAAGCTGCTAGATTGTCAGGCTTTTCAAAAGAAACTAAATACACTGGTTATGTTAAACCCCAGATTAGTTAACGATGTTAGCTACCTCAAAGACATTTTGATTGATCAAAAGGAAACATGGGCTTCAGGCTGTGGTCATTAAGCCATTTCCTGTTCTGGACCATCTCCCTTAAGGCACTATAGCAGAGATGTAAGTGCTTTAACCAGTTTGGAAGTTCCCAAAGCTGTGGAGTAAATATGTTTTAGACACAAATACACACATACATTTCATCATATTGAAAAGACTCCATCACACTTTCCTTTCAAGCACTGACTTAAGAACAGGCCATGTTTATGTGGTCACCAGCTCATGTTGGCAGAGAACCGTGGAATTAGATCATTGTGCACAACCTGGTTGCTCATTCTGTGTAGATCAGAAAATATTTACCAAAAAATCTGACAGAGCAATACCTTTGCTAGATATAGCTGATTTAAAATGAGAAATAGAAGGTGGTCTGTTATTAAATACTTTTCCATGTAGTGGCATGCTATGTAGCTGTGACAAATAATGAGAAAGTTCTTTGTATCCTGAGATGGAACAATCTCTGAGATATGTCAAGTGGAAAAAAAAAAGTGAAGGACAGTAAGTACGCTGGAATTTATATTAATGGGGAAAATGGGTGTGTATATATGTATGTTTTTATAAATGTAAAATGTCTCTTAAACAATGCACAAAAATGGATGAAACTGGTCCATCGGGAGGGGAATTAGGAGGAAAATAACCAGCATAGAAAAAGAAGACTTTTTACCCCCCAAAAGACCTTTATCCCTATGTTAGGTAAACATATATGTTAATTATGTGAAGAAAATGTCAAAGATATTATATCCTTCAAAAATATCAATATTTATCAAGAGGTTCTTACAGACATTGATTTAGAGGATATGTAGGAAGTCACAGAAAGATACACTGGCCTCCCTTCTACCTCCCACCGCCTAAAAGAACTCACACATTTTTAAAAGTTAATAAATAAGTAGAAAATTAACACTATGCAAATGTATTTCAGAAGCAAAGCTCTCCATGGCCCAGGCAGCTTTTGTTTGGAAGAAACCAGCATTGTAAACTGTGAAACAAATCCCAAATTGAGTCCTCTTGGTCCCCAAAATGTATTCTGGCTGCCTTGCTGATGAGAGACCCTGAGAGCCACAGCAGAAATCTATTAGTTATTCATAAATTCTTTCTCTTAAAAAAAAGAAAAGTTGTTGTTGTCATTTTAAACACAAGAGTAGAAATGAACTCCAGATCTCAGAAACCATTTTCATGCAAAAACAGCAGCTCAGTATACAAATAAAGACCTAGCTGGGAACTCTGAACAGAGCAACATAAATACTCACATCTGGTATAAATAAACAACAAAATACATTGTTTTACAATTAATGCCCAGCTCATGAATAAGTACACACGATGGAGATAGAAATATTTAATTTTGCGTTGTAGAACATAATTAGAAATTATTAAACAAAGTCAGAACACAGTAGAGAGTTCTCAAAATGTACAGACGCAGGTTGCAGTCTGGGTGTGTTTGGAACCAGTTTGTCCGACATCAGACTTTTTTGTTTTTCAAAGAAAAACAAGAAAAGCTGCAACCTCAGTGTTTCATTAAATAGTTCATGAAAGTTACTCTGTTTCTCTCTTTTCCTACTTCCTCCTGGGAGTTTAATGCACTGTGATAAGATAAATATCTGCCTTTTAATGATGATCACACCCTATTAAAATGTCTCACCCTGTTACCGATAATGCATGAGATTATGAAAGACAGGAAAAAAAGTAAAAGTCCCATTTTCTCCTCCCTGCTGATGCCATTTGTTTACCTTTAGCATTTTCCTGGCTTAGACAGTGAAACAACAGTGGCTAATTTCATTAGATTTCTGTTCACTCCACTTTGATTTCTCACACACATGAAATCCCTGCTAGTTTTATTATTTTCTTCTTAGATCAAGAGTCGTAATTTTGTTTCATTAAACTTAACTGGACGTATCACTCCAGCTTCCTTTAATCAATTAGGATAGATTCGGGTAGAACTAGGACACATTGCCAGTGTTCATTAAGATAGCATCAAATGCCCAGTCTGAGAGTGTGATGGGGGGGGGCTGCAGATCAAACCCACATAGCCCCCAGACACTTGTAATTATGTGTGGTCACCATTATACATGGACAGCACGGTTCAAAGAATCTGCAGAGTGATTTCTTCTGACTCTAATTTCTAAGGACTGTTCTGAATCAGAAAAGAGTGGGAAATTTATGCAGACTTTATTTTTAAGTTTTAGGAGTAAATAGGTCAAAAAGAAAGGCCAAAGGCAGAACAAGTGAAAGACTTCTATGCCGAGAAAACAGGGCCCAAAGGGTATGATTCTTGGCTTTGTTTCATTATATTATAGAAAGCAAAGACAGGGATTTTGTCCTCAGACAGTATTGTCTCTTGTTCTGACTTTTTGTCTCAATAACCTTCGGAGCTGATTTATCTCCTTCTTAGAGACCAAAATGATAAGGATGCTGAATCTCTTCTTTCTGGCCTTTTCCTCCACTCCCCTGCCAGCACCTTAACTCTTATTTGTTTTGAAAATTAGCCATTTAACAGGGCATTGCCTTTACTGGCTATTTGTTCTGCTGACCTATGTGGGAAGCTGGAATTGGTGCTGCAAATGTGCTCCCCTAACAGGTCTGTTATTGCATTATTCCTTTATGGGGGCTCCGACGTAATTACATCAAATGTTGTTATAAATCCCACTGGAAGCCACCTCTCGCTGATGTCTAGAGGACACTTCCCGGGTATATCTCCCTCATCTGCCATTAGCACGCCTCCATGTTCTTCCTAGTCTATTAGAGGGCACAGGGAACAGGGACAAGGACTACATGATCCAAATGGAGAGTGAATGATTTGACAAGGAGCCAACCAGCACTTAGAGCAAAACTAACTACCATCAAAACACTTCCTTCGCAACAAAGGTTGAATCAAAACCTTATTCCCCTGGCATATGAATTAGAAGAACAATTGTCTGATTATGATTAAAGAAAAGAGCATTACATTTTATGTTCAGCCATAATTGGTATTTATGACAATTTATGTAAACAGTAATGAAGCCTATGTGATTTTTGCGGGGAAATTGCATTATGACACCAATGATCGTTACTGTTAATTTTCCTGAAGATGATGGCAATCAGCATGCATAGTTTCATTGTAAATAGGTTAATTTAAAATTCAAACACTGCTGGTATTTCAAAATGAGTTCACATTTGATTTTTGAAAGCTTTGGCCCTGTCTTTTTCCATGTCAACATAAAAATGTGTGGATGACGTCAGTGTATTAAGCTTTGTACTTAGGGGTCACGTGTGTACAAACATGTATGCAATGTAAATGTGACATATACACATGCTTTTAATTCTCATTCTCTCTTTGTGCTATAGAAGAGTTTTAAAAAATTTACTACTAATATAATCCCAAAATACAGTTATCACAAACTAATTTGCTGGCTTTGTGTGTAATCAACACCCACAGGAGTGATACATCAACACATTCTATTATTTCTATTGTGTATTTGAAAATTACCTAATCAAATTTTTAACAAGAAATAAACCATAAATTTGCCTCTTTGTTCATCTTGTGTTTCTGGCTAACTTTTGAGTTAAATGATGTTCCACCAGCACTTATTTTTGGACCAACCCAACAGTGAATAAGTTTTTTTTTTTTTTTCTTTTAACATATATACTTCCTAGCTTGTCCAAGCAGAGTGAAAGGGCCTAATTTTCATCTTTTAACACTTTAATAAAATAATAACTACTTTAATATTTTTGTATATGTATTTTAACAGCAAGTGTCATAACAGTAAGGCATTTAGAATTACTAGAACAAAAGAAGAAGAAATTTAATCCTGGTGCATGGTCTACTTATTTTAAGTAATCTTTGAGTAATTACATAATATATTTTCACACTTTTGTATCTGTACTAATATGAAAGCTGTATTAATACCAGATACTAATTTTTCCTAAAAAATAAAATACTGTAGGCTATGACTATGCGCCATTGTGATAGACTACAGTAGGCAATTAAATGCAGCCATGCCAGTGAGAAGCTCTTTCCCTCTCTCACTCTTTTGATCTCTTTGTCTACATTTCTGTCTCTTTCTCTTTAATACCAGTTTCAGGTTGGTCAATCAACTGCCCAGAGTTTGTTATTCTATTGATAGAAAATATTAGTATCAAGTTCCAAATGTGTTGTGGTTTTGATCATAATCAATTTCATTCCTTTGATCCTGAAAATTTTACTTTTAGAGATATTATATCACTATGCCTATTGTTATATGTAGTAGTTAATTAAAATACCATTTTCAAGTCGCATGCTTGGATAGTTCTACCCTGGACTGTTCACTTGAAGAAATAGGGATTGAAAACCATGTGTTAGATAGTCAGTACCTCGGAAGCTGGAGCAAATGCTTTCAAACTTGGAAGGACATATAGCCTTGTATTCATATTGCATTGTATTGAATATAATTTTTCAAAATGATAATATTATGTGAAGGTCTATTTACTTGGAGAAAATAAACATATGCCTATATATTAAGTAATATACTTTATAATCCAATCAGACACTCATATTTCTCTTAAGGAAATGAAATACAAAATATTGAAGAGGTTTGGTCAGGTGTTTGCTTTCTTTCAATATTCATTCGTAACTTGTTTATTCATTCAAACAGCTCGAGCAGTAGCCAGCTCTTATGCATTAAGTGGGAAATTATAGAAGAAAAATCTTAAAATTAAGAAAACCATGTACACTTATTAAATGATCTGGGAATAAGAAGAAGGCTTTTAATTGAATTGTCTGCTTTGGCAGGTATTTCCTCTATAGGAGGTTTCATTGAGAATTACTGCTCTGTATAAAATATAGAACGATAAAGGTTTTGCTGCTGAATATATATATTTCTTTTTACTATTTTTAATTCAATCAGTCTTTGAATTCTCTACTGTGAGGCCAAATTCCTATTTGGTTTCTGGGTGATCCTCCTTACTGTTCTTCCATTTCCCTACAGACAAAGAATGATTCCTAAATCCAGACATGCTCCTTAGTCAGAGAGTGAATTACTTAACAGAACTTGTCCCTATTCTGAAAAAGCAGAACCAATGCAAAAACACAAACAAAATAAATACCCTCCTACTGTAAATTCAGTAGTGCAGGCTCTTCATCTTCCTTTGAACAATGAGGGTCTCAATTATTTCTGTAGTTTCCTCTTCACAGAAATAATTGACAGTAAAATCTGATAGGATTCTTCAGCCTTTTAAACCTTTGGTAATTTCTCCTTTTGCATGGGGGATTATTAATAAAATCTAGTTCTATAACCAAGTTCTATTTATAATAGTTTTAATGTTGTCAAATAATTGGTGAGTTTGACTATAAAAGAAGCAAGGATCAACCAAATGGTTCTATTAAGTAATCATGATATAATTTGAGGGTATAGATGTTCACCCCCTGTTGATCATCAAAAAACCAGAAAACACACATACACAAAGAATGAATGAAAAAACTCATCGAAAGCAAAATATCACACTAAATTTAGAAAATGATTATCTTATCATTTGACTGGTCATAGTTGACTTGGTTATAGTGTATTATAAATGGGTTGTAAATATAGGGTTTAATATTGATACAGGATACTATAATTTATTTTGTAGACAATAGTTTCAGCCAAAATATGTTTCTAAGCTTTAGCACTAATTGTGTTCATAAAACCGGCCTATAACCAAGTCTGAAATCTCACAAATGCCTATTGGTCAACAAGAAAAGAAGTTATGGCTTTGTCAGTCCATTGTCTATTAAAAACTGAAACAAAGCAAAGTAGAACAAACAAAAATAAAATGTGTAAACATCTCACCATTTATGCTGTATAGAATACGATGAGATTGCTTGTGCAAGGCATCAGTTCCCATGCTCTTTAATTCCTGTATTTAACCAGGATACCACAGGTGTGAAACAGATTTGAGATCTGCTCCTCCCAGCGCTTTCCTTACAGATTCAATTCTATGGCACAGTTGGTAGAATGAAAGAAGTATTCACAAAGATTTCATTTATCTGTGTACTCTTCTAATGATTTGCCCATAGCTATGATTCAAAAATTTTATGTAAATATTATGGATTAATTACACAGGTATTAAAGTTTGGGTTCATAATAGACCTTTTAAAATTCTATATTTTGTTGGAAAAAGGACAACATGCCAGTGATTTCTCAGGTCCTCGCCTTCTTGAAATGTAGTATGTAAATGCATTTGATACAGTATGCAGACAGGGTTGCTGACACCTTCCATAGATCCACAGACCATGCCCACATGGTAGAGCTCATCAGCTGCTAGTTCATAGCCAGAAGTGTCTTGGGGTGGGAGCTTATTAGCAATTATGCAAACCTTATGCTCGCCATCCTAATGGGGGGGAATGGCTGACAAATCGATTGACCCCAAGAGTTTTTGATCTGAAGATAGGCAGTGAGAGTCTAATTCCATTTGCTAGTATCTGTCTTTCATCACTCGTGACTGACGAGAAAGAACCAAAATCACACTCAAAGTACATTCTTTTATTTCTGAGAGGAAAAGAAATTTGACCGTAAAGATGACAGAGTTACAATTCTTTACTTTTAAAGGGAAACCTTTGGAGGATGACTCTCTCATTCTAAAAATGCAGGCATTGCTTTTTTCTTTTGTACCCTATTAAGAATTGTGCACGAGACCACTCGGAGTAGATGGGGACTACGGGTCAACAAAACAGTTAGAAAGGTGACAAATAGCAATTCATTGCACTGTTTGTTTTCTTGATGACGGCTGCCTCTTTCTCCTGGTGTTCCCATGTTTCTGGGGTGCTACACAATGAGTTCTATGTCCTTTTAAATGGGGGCAGAGCTGCCACAGTGTAAACTAATAAATAGTGCAATTGAAGTTCTTTTGGTCATGAAATACAGCAGATTCCTGTCGGTTACTTTATTCATCCTCACAATTCTCTTTCTTAAAGAAAAAAGAAGTTATTTTGTGTTATTATTCTGACATTTATGGATTAAATTTTTTAACTAGTGCTGCTTTCACAATGTACAAATTTAGTACAAATGTGTATCCTATTTTACTATATTAGATTTAAAACCCCGTCTCCTAAAAAAATTTTCTGCAGTTAGTTTGTTATTTAGTAGTTGGGTTATTTATGATGCGTTAACTTTATATTTTACTTTTATCTTTAAAAAGTCCTTGACAATTCAGTGAGAAAGAAATAAAGCCTTGTCACATATTCCAACGGTTTCTGTAGGACCAACCCAATTGGGATGCCAAATCTATCTAGGCAACAAAAAAATTCTATTGAATCAATACACTAATTTCAGTTGTCTTACTATTAATATCCATCAATTAATTCAAACAGATATTCAGTGATCCATATTGATCTCTAAGATTTCCAAAAAAAAAAAAAACTAAAGAAAAACAACAGCATCAATGTGTGTTAATTGCACTCAAATTGACATTTTCTAAGTACCAGAATTTTTATGATAGTGACAAATCAAATAATAGAATGAAAAGCCTGAGAAAAGCGATATTATAATATTGACACAGTCAGAGAAAATTTTCTCTAAAAATGCTAATCTTTTCCTTTAATCAAATTCTCATATATTTTTCTAACCCAAAAGCCCTATTATATTCACCTGCAGGTTTTAGGAATAATATTTAGTTCTCAAATATTTTGGCATAAAACTTCTTCCTCTGCTTACCTTACCTCCTTTCTAACCCAGCCTCAATTCCATATTAGATCATTACAATCATGCAATGTTCTCTCCACAATACCTTGTGGTAGTAGTAGATCAGATAATAGTTCAAAAGATTTGCCACCCTCCCAGAAAGATGATTGCATCTTTATTGATGTTCCCTTAAATGATGTGATCTCTTTCAGCCAAAGCAATGGAAACTGATGTTGCTTATAGCACTAAATGGAAGCTTAAACACACACACACTCACACCTTCTCAACATCTGCTTTTCATCGCACTATTCTTTTCTTCTTTTCCTTAGTTATGAACCTTGTGATGGTGATGTCATAGACACATGTAGCTCCATCAACCAAGTAAAGAGCTTATGAAACTCAGCCACCTGTGACCCAGGGTAAGCATGTAGACTTAGCTAGAAGTAAGCCTTTTTTGCTGTAGATTTCTGAACATTTAGAATCTGTTGAGTATTGAAACATAGCTAATGCTTATTCATACGTAAACTTTTACTAGGAGGACTCCTGTGGCTCATGCTATAATCCCAACACATTAGGAGACTGAGAGGCAGGAAGATCACTTGCAGCCAGGAGTTCAGGACCAGCAGTCTGTGCAGCAAAGCAAAACCCCATCTCTTAAAAAAAAAAAAAAAGTCAAGTGTGATGTCATGTACCAGTAGCCCTAATTACTTGAGAGGCTGAGGCAGGAGGACTCCTACAGCCCAAGCCCACAAGTTCAAGGCTGCAGCGAGTTATGAAGTAATGATTATATAATTGTGCTCTAACTAGCCTTGGGAAACAATGAGACACTGTCTCACAAAAAAAAAAAAAAAAAAGGAAAGAAAGAAAGAAAAGCAAGCACAGGAGAACAGGGGAGCAATATTCAGTGTCACAACAAAACATCCGAAAAACTATGGCATTACTTTCAAGACAGAATAATAAAGGGGACATGATTATTGAAGCCATTGTTATGAAATAGTAAAAATTTTCATAAAACTACATGAATAACTTGAAAAACAATGTGTGTATCAAATAACCTTGGCTTGAGCTAAATTAAATCTGGTAACTAGAATTTTCCAAGCATGCTTGGGTTACTACTGGCTGTATTTGTCGAGTGACTACCAGATAGAGATGATTTAAGAAGCAAACAAACCAAAGAGCATCCTGTGTAAAGGAGAAAAACAAGTGAGACTAGGAAATGTCCAGAATTCAGGATATTATATTCACTGCTTGCAACTAGGTGTCAGTTTTCACCATCATGAGAATAAGCTAAGAGGGCCTTTGCTTGCCTTAGAAAAACAAAATGTACTCATGATTAAGCATAAAGAAAGAGAGAGGCATCCCAAAAACTTTGTGGGTGTGCATATAGTAAAATAATTGTCTAGAATCAAACAGTTAAGAAACAGGATACATTTTTGGAAAAGGCTACCACTTAAAGAAACCCTGATTATTTGAATTTGAAAATAATTATTGGGCTCCCTGACTTTTAAAAATTTTTTTTTCATTTTTTTATTTAGTCTTTCATACAAAGATCTTAAATACATGTATGCCATTATAGGATTCAATGTGTTGATTATTTGTAAATGCAAGCAACAAGATAAAAAAGTTTGTCAACCAATAATAAAGGGATATTCTAAAGAACAGTGGATTGGGGATCTATTTTTCAGGCAGTAAAATCAGATATATAAGGATACTCTCAAAGCCCAGGGTGGAGCTCCTCATTATTCTGCCTAGTGGAATGTCAGGTTTACTACAGGCGAGTGACACCCAGGCACTTCCACGTTTCCCTTTCCAGATGGAAACGCGTGTTGCAGGTGTCACGTCTTCATCTCCGCAGTGCATATTTGATGAGAGGAGACTTGATAATTTGACTTTTGGAGACATAAATCTCTGCATTCAAAGGATCCATATTTGGGTCTGATGTAGAAACCATCACAAAACCTGGATTGAGACATATGTTGTGATTGGATGGAACTGTTGTGCTTTTTGTTTTTGTTTTTGTTTTTCAAGTGGGATAAGTAAAGAGCTTTCATTGAAAGAGAAGATCAGTTTAAGCACCCTTTCTATCATGCACCGTGGGTGTTTATATATCCCTAAAGGCTGGCATTAAGTTTGGCTATTTGGGTTGTGGTACTCGACCCTGTGAGATTTTGTTTACCCTTACTTTCTCCATGATATCAGGTTCAATAGTGTGACTTCTCTAGAAAATCGCTGGAGAACAGAAGTGGAGGGCTTTAAAAGCACACTTCACCACAGTGTCTTTTAACTTCTGTTACAAGGCTGGAAATCTCCTCAGTGGAAATCTGCTTCATCAGATTAGATATTAGAATGCCTTCCAACTATTTTTGTAAGCCTCTGATTTATATACATCATTCTTTTACAAACTTAACTCTGAATGTAGAAAATCGTTGCCTTTCTTCTTTCCATTTTCCAATCTGGTATGTATCCCTAATAGAGAAAGTAAATAACTATATAAGTTGCCACTGCTAAAAAATTCTCGAACACCTGACTAAATGCCGTTATCAACACTGTGGAGCTATCTTACTGTGAAATTCTAGTAGGCTTGTCTTCTTACTCTCAGAAATGTTCTGTGAGTTTTTTTTTTTTTTTAAACAAAAAGCTTTGTAAAATTGACATATATTTAACTATATATAGCATGTAAACTTTGATGAGTTTTAAAACATTTATACACTTATATAACCATCATCACAATCAAAGTAATTAACATTCATCCCTCTCAAAGTTTTCTTGAGATCATTTGTAATTTTTCCTTTCTGCCTCTCTTCAATTTAAGGGAACCACTGAACTGCTTTCTGTTAATCCAGACGAGTTTGCATTTTCAAGAAATGGAATTATACAATGTAGACTACACCTTGTCTAGTTTCCCTCACTCCTGTTTTCAGATTCAATTATGTCCTAGGGTACACCAATAATTAATACTATTATTAGTGAATAGTATCCCATTGTATGGATCTAACACAATTTACTTATTGTTATTGTTTTGTCTTCATTATTGCTTATTAAAAATAAAGGCACTGTAAAAATACAAGTATGAATCTTCATCTGAGATTATTTATTCTAATGAGTAAAGACCTAGAATTAAAGAGCTGTATCAGATGCTAGGTATGTGTTTACCTTGTTAAGAAACTGTCAAACTGATTTAAAATAATTGTATACATTTTAAATCGCAAATTTTATATTTCAATGTTATTTTAAATGGTATTTTTAATTTCATTTTGTGTATCTCTTCCAATTTGTAAAATTCCTACTACATTTTGTGTAATGATCTTAGTAAAACTTTATTAAAGTCATGTATTAGTTCCAGCAACATCATATCTTCTGCATAGATAAGTTTTCTTAATACAGAGTTTTACCTCTTCCTTTTTAATGTGAATGCCTTTTTTTCTTGCCTTACTCAGGATACGCCTTTTGCTACATGCTGAATAGATATGTAGAACATTTTTTATTTTAAATCATAGGGAAGAATTGTGATTTAAACATTAAGTGTAATGTTTAAATGTTTAATGTACAAGTGTTAAGTGTAATGTTTAAACTCATTATCAACTGAGGAAATTCCTCTACTTCTAGGATATTGAGAATTTTATCACTTACAGATTTCAAATTTTATTAAATGTATTCCTGCATCTATTGAAATAACCATGTTTTAATTTTTTAGCTTCTTATTTTTCTCATTAAATTAATTGATTTTTCAAATGTTAACTTCAGCACTCCTGGCATAAATCCTACTCAAATAGTATTATCACTTGTATTTGGTTTTGATTTGCTAAGACATTCTTTAGAATTTTCTCACCTGTGTTTATGAAGTTTATTGCACTGCACTTTACTTTATTGGTCTTTCTCTGGTTTTGCTAAGAGTGTAATATGAACTTCATAGAATAAACTGAGATTGCTTTTTTAAATAGCATTATATTGTATCTTTCTTACATCTTTTGTAGAGATTGCTAATGAAATCTGGACGTAAAGGGTTCTATGTGATATAGTTTTCAACTAAAAATTCAATTTCTTCAGTAGAAACACAGCTCTCAGTTTACCCTTACCTTCTGTTTTTAAGTGAGTTTGGTATCTTGTGGTTTTCATGAAATTTGCTTATTTCATCAACATTTATTATTATGTTGGCTTAAAGATGCCTTAATAACTGTAGAAATCATTATTACTAGTCATTTCTCATCCCTGATATTGGTAATTTATACACATTCCAATTTTTTTTCTGATTAGTTAAGCCAGAGGTACATTTTATTGATTCTCTTTAAATAATTCATTTTTTGTTTCACTCATTTTTCTCTATTGTTTTTCAGTGTTTTATTTTATTTACTTCTCCTCTGAGTTATATCATTTTCTTTGTACAGTTTAAGTTTAATTTGTTCTTTTTTTCTGTATCAAATTTCTCCCTCTTTTCAAAGATGATTTTGCTGGTTATATGATTCTAGATTGACAATTTTCTTCTAGTACATTAAAGACGTTTATCTTATTTTCTTACTTGAGTTGTCTTTGAAGATAAAATTCTGTCACTCTTATTTTTCCTCTGAGCAAGACATGACTTTTTATTTGAATGCTCTTAACATTTGCTCCTTATAAGTAATTTTGAAAAATTTGATTTTAATGTGTCTTGTGGTAGTTTTCTTTGTATTTCTTTTCTTTGGGATTCATTGAGATTCTTGAATTTGTAGCTGTATAATTTTCCAAAAAACAGAGATATTACTGAAGTTCATTTCCCTCCCCTTTCTGTTCTTAGGAAAGTCCAATTTAATCTGTATTTCTTTATTTGTGTCTATGTCTATAACTGTATATACAGTGGCCATCAAGTTCATATTTTAAATTGAACAGAGACTTTATGGCCACCCTGTGTATAAAGATACACATACATATATATACATACACACACACATATGCTATACACATGTATATATATATGTACAAACACATATACAAACACTCTTTTATCCCTCTCTGTATTTAATTTTTGATTGTTTCTATTATGGGATATTTAATTACCTCAAGTACTTTTATTTTAATTCTTTTTCTTGCTAATTCCCACTTACCTTTCACAGCATTGGGCCAATTTTCAGAAAATCTCTGTGATCCTCTAACCCATTCATCAATTATAATCTCTTATGTATACTTTGATGTTTGTAACATAACATTAAGGTTGATACAGGTGTTGAAGTAATAATAGTAACCACTACTTTATAAGAAAATCTCCAAAGTTCAATAGCTCAAGTGATAAAATGTTTCTTAATGAGGCTTTGATTTTTTTCCTGTGAAAAAAATCTTTTCACTCTCATTCAGGGCTCTTCAATCTGCACTCTGAGAGGAAAGTTTTCATTCATTACCTTCCACAACCATATCGGAAACCATTTTGTAAAAGTCCTTCTTGAGGATACACAGCTTCCACACCCTACATGCTTAATAAACCAAGAAAGTGTTGATATTTGTTTGTTTTTTCTTTTACTTTTTCCTAATCACTCCAAAGCTTATTTTTAAAATCTCAAGTCCAGGCTTGTGGCTTCTTTGTTAATAAAGCTCCCTTAAAGACCTAGTAGGCCTCTAATCTATTTGTTTTTAGAGAGTTTTATGTTCTATTACATGCTGGAAAATGGTTCCTCACGAGACTTTCATAATTCTGCCCATCTTGTAACCTGAGCTTATGGCTTTCTTTGCTTTTGAACAATCTGTGCAAGGTTCTTTGTACAGAAAAATACCTTGGAAGTTAGAGATAATGTCTGACCCTGAAGTAAAGATGAGTTTTAAGGCTTAAAAGAGAGATGGTATCTCCTTCCATAGAGAGGTCCACCACACTTACTGCTGATTATAAATATTTAGATTCTCAAAGGTAGATGTATGTCTATTGTGCAACCAACTATGTGGATATGTCTTCACATTGCTCTATGGGAAATAGAGAGTAGGGAACCGGTGCAAAAAAAGTCATTGCTGTGGCTGTAAGTAAACATTTCTTTGTAACTACCAAGGGTTCTTGTGTCTTCTACTAACATCCATGAAACTCTGTAGTTTGACTCTAACACATTATTTCCCAAGGAGGATAAAACCTGACCCTTCACAATTTTGATAGTACAGAAGTTCAATATTATCCTATAACATATCTCTCCTGTCTGATTCCTTTGTTTTATTATCCTCATACCTCTGCCTCTCAGTTCATTAGTAAATTGGATTATCTGAAATAAAATACTTACATGCAAATAATACCCTTAATTTGATCTTTGATGAAGATCTGGGTCATTTAATTTATTCACCTGAAAAGTCTCATATATGAAATGCTTTCTTTCCCTTTTCTTCCTTTTCGGAGGCCAGAATTAGTGGCTTTTCCAAGGACTGCCTTCCCTTTATTCTCTTCCAATTCTGTTTGAAAATCAATGTGTTTTTGCCTGAACTCATCTTTCTTATAACATCTTGCTAACGGCAGCCAACAACAGCTATGCCACACTAGCTCCCTGGCTCTTTTTAACCACTTACCCCAGAGCTACAGATTCAATACACACATTGTCTTCCTTCCAAGTTGTTGCAAAGACAATTCTATTAAACCGTGAGCCACTGAACAGGATGAGGCCCCATCTTTCTAGCCTGTGATACCTATTCTCTCATTGCCCACTACTTGACTGCTCAACAACAAAGCCGAAGACACATATTATATCATTTTTACTTTTCTTTTGTCAGCCCCTCTCTTAAAAGTATAGATTTCTATAATTGCTAGATAATATTAACTACTGAATAAATCTATGATAATTAAAAAATGTATAATAACACTTTAATTCTCACAAACATGAAATCCTAAGCAGATGTTTCTACCTCCAAATGACCTTTCCTCAGGCAGTGATACAAGGACATAGGCTCCTTCCACTTTGCAGCTCTGCTGTCTTTGACAGTGGCTTCCAAAATCACTATCCTGCTCTGTTCCAAGAGGATATATCTTGAAATATTATGAAAAATCATCATGTCGTTTACAGATCAATTGGGGGAATGGGGAGATGATGATCAGGGATACAAAATCTACAAAATCTCAGTTAGGCAGGAGGAAAGTATATGTATATATATGAACATGTCTGTGCATATACGTGTATTTATTTGAGTTCTTTTGCACAGCATGGTGAGTATTGTATATTTCCAAAATTGCAAAGAGGGTGAATTTCAAATGCTCTGACCACAAAAATGTGTACATATTTGTGGTATGAATATGTCAAATGGGTCTGTTGAATTATTCCACATTGTGTTCATAAACCACAGCATCACTTTGTATCCTCTAACTTATACAGTTATAAATTCCGAATTTACAATTTGAAAAGTCACAGTCATACATGAGCGGCTGTAATGGGCCAAGCCTGTAAATTGTGTATGTTGCTTTCAGTTACACATGAGTTCTATGAGCCACATAACTGCAAGGAAATATGGGAAATGTGGTCTAGCTGCTGGTGCAGGAAGAATAGAGCAGGGCTCAGGCAACAGTTTTCCAGATTGCAAACATACATGTAAATTTCTTGGTATGGTCATTAAATGGCTGTCGCTATCACTAGGAAATAATCCCCATGAAGAAAATTTTATGTATATTTGTTTTGTTTTTTGTTTGTTATTTAATAATTTACAGGGTTTAATGGCCAATAAAATATTTGTTGAAAAATTTAGTGAAAGAATTGAGGAGATTTAATATAACACAATTTCAGAGGTAACAAAACTTATGCCATGCTGTGGTTTACTTTTGCAATTTATGTAGTTTCAAGGTTTAGAAGAAATACTAAAACCCACATCTGAAGTATATTCATTCAGTATTCTAGATGATTTTAGCAATATTCATCAAAAACTTTCAGGAGCTAAAATTACAACAAATATGCATTTGTTTTTAGTAATGCAAAATCATGAAAATAAGACATTAGAAAATACTCTCTAGTTTCATTTAGAAAAGCCTTAAGCTCCAACTTGAATAGATCACGCCTCCCATTCAGGTTCCTGTAATATGTAAAAAGATATTCTTTGTCCAAATACTTGAATGGCAGTCATGAAAAGCCAGTATACACACTGTTTTCTTGCCCAGTTCTACCAAATGTTCAGCTCAAGTGTGATCCTAACTTTTTTCTCATAAACTTTTTCCTTTAACATCAGGCTAGCTTTATGTGTAAAATTTTGGACTTATTTGTTTTCATAATACAGAGGGCATCAAGAAATACATTTTATGAAAGAAAAAACCTATATTAAAATTGTAATAACTTGAAATATGATAACAATATATGAATACAAATCACTTTGAACACCTCTTATGGCTCGGCGCCTGTGGCTCAATTGGCTAAGGCGCCAGCCACGTACACCTAAGGTGGTGGGTTCGAATCCCCAGCCAGGACCCGCCAAACAACAATGATGGCTGCACTAAAAAATGGCCAGGCATTGTGGCGGGTGTCTGTGGTCCCAGCTACTTGGGAGGTGGAGGCAGGAGACTTGTTTGAGCCCAGGAGTTGGAGGTTGCTATGAGCTGTGATGCCATGGCACTCTACCCAGGGGGATAGCTTGAGGCTCCATCTCAAAAAAAAAAAAAAAGAACACCTCTTATAACTGCAGAAGTCAAATGTGGTGACCTGACTATTACAAATCTAATAGAGCTTTTCTTTTCCTTTCTTAAAATGTGTACCCATTTTCTGTGCCTTCTCTATAATCCTCTAAAACATTTAAAGAGTTTTCCGTAAGTGGTGGAAATTTTTTTTATTGTAATCATTGGGGAAAATACTCCTTCAAAGACAATGTCACCTCCCAGCCATTGTAGCAGCAGTGATTATACTGGTATGAAAACTTGTGGGTATTTGGTATGTTCTTATCATTAGCTAAGAGCGGTGATGTATTTCCACATTGGGAGAAGGATGATGAGAAAGTCTGGAAGATAGCTCTGACTAAAGATTGTGGAACATCGTCTACATTTCTTCCTGACAAGGTCGATTTCAAGGGCAACATTAACAACTTGTTCTCAGTCTAATGACACATTTAGATTAGAGTGTGCAATGTACACAGTCTCCATTTTTTTTTCTTCTGCTCATTGCCAGATAAGATACTTGATAGATATCTCCACAGTAACCTTTCAGAATTCATTTATTTAGATGAACCAAAATAATGAAATGCCAAATGAATTAAGAATGATATTTTTTATAGCAACTAAAAACAATTTAAATAGTCCATATGCATAAGCTCTGTGACATGAATGATCTTTTCATTTCACGGTTTAAAAAAACATGAAGACTTGGTTAGTTGCTGTTGCTGTGTTTTTGTGTATAGGAAAGGAAATGACTGCAAAGTGGGATTTCACAGCTACTCCTTTTAGCTACTCCTAAGACTCTCCTTACCCTAACCAGTAATATAGTAAGGTATATACAACAGGATGATTTATTTACATTTCTAGTGTTAAAATAACACTGAAGGAAAGTTGTATTTTCCTTTGTTTTCCTTCCTTTGAAAATGTTTGGCTTGAATTTCAGAAACATGAAAGTAAAAACAAGGTCATTTTCTTTCTCCCATTTGCAACAAACTACGTCTCATGACTTATGCCTTTTCCTTTTTCTTCTATTTTTCTGTAGTTCTCTTCCTCTTATGAATCCTTCCTGCCTTGGACAAAGTCACTCAGTGGCTGCCTGCTACTGGCCACCTCCACTGTGGAAGCTCTGAAAATATACTCTGCATATGCCCTTCTTGCTGAGGTCTCAGCAAGTAGATCATAGATTTTGGCAATTTATACAGTTTTCGAATTGCTTCACAGGTATGTGTCTTTAAAATCTCACATAGACTGTCTTCAGCAGGTACTATGTAATATCTTTCTTTTAAATCTCTCAGAGCTTTCCTATGTGGCATGCATAACAAGCATTGAGTAGGGAGATAGTGAGTTAGATCTTTAAATATAATTGCCACTTATGACCCTAGAATTGCCTGCCTTCTTCACAAGAAGACACTGGTCTGAATGAAAACTGATATTTGTTGAAAGGTTGTTGAATGCCATTTTGTTTCACTTCCCATTTATTCAAGATGGCTTCCCGCATTCACTGGTGTTCAGTGGATAACTAACGTGGGACGACAACAGAGAAGCATGGGCAGATGAAATGCCATACTCATTATCATGTGTAAATGTCAACAGAGTTCATGTTTAAAAAAAAAAAAAAACACCTTTTAATGTGAGAATAGGCATTGGGCCATGCTTCCTCATGTACCATCTGTCACATCACCTTTGAAGTCCCACTGAATCCTCATCCTTTGAAGTCAGACACTCATCCTTCTACACAAAGGAAGCTGCTACATGCAGCAGCAGCAGCGAGATGAAAGAGCATGCCTCAGCTATGCTGAATATACTGCCACTGTTTTAATTTAAAGACCTAATATTCACCTTTAACAGAGCAAATTGGCCTCTGATTTTAGTCCTACAAGTACGTTTGGAGCACATACGTGCAACCTTTGTAGATATTTTCTCCCCATGCAATAGTTTCACCTGTAAACTTTTCTGATAGATGCTCATTATAATATAATAGCAGCTATGACCACCAACAACAGTAAAAATCAGTAAAGATAACAAAGACTTTCCTTGACCTAACTTGAGGGAATCTCTTCAAAGTCTCTTTAGTCAAGCATCTTTCTTGAGCCCTGCCTTCAGCCTGCTGAGTTCAGGGTAAACAAATAACTTGCTAGGGCAGTTGGGCAGTTAAGGTAGAATCGCTTCTCCTGGATGTCTGATCACCCTTGGTCCATGATCTAAATTCTTCTTCTCCTTACCTTGATATTTAATCACTCTGGACTGCCTTCAGCAGGAATCCCTTTAAGTTTCCTAGGCTGATGTAATTTTCTACCCACTAACTCTCTTCATTCTGCTCCTTGGCTATGAATTCCCATATGTCCTTGCTGTTTGTAATAGAGTCCAGTCCATTCTGGGGTCTCTTTCGCCTTTTGTAGTTGTCTCCACCTAATACTTATTTTTATACCTTATCTATGATCTGGCTCTTGTTCTTTTTAACGAAGTACTCTCATGGTGTAGATAAGAGAACTGAAGAACGACTTGGTGCATAACATTAGGACTCTCCTTCTATCGTTGTGTCTGTGACATTAAAATTGTTTCAGTTTGCTAGGAAAGAAATTAGGTTTTTCAAGAAGGAAGTATGGTCTGTGTATTTTATTTTTCCACCAGAAGATATACACTTATTGAGAATTTATTTATTGAATACCTGCAACAGATCATATGATATGCTAAGCCCTAGGAGTGCACAATTAAATACAAGGAAACACACTCCTTCTGGGAACGCTTGGCCTAAGAATAAGCCAAATTAACAAAAATAAATAAAATCTACAACAAGGAGGTGGAAAAATAAAGTTTTACAGACATTATTATGTGTAGCATGTTTTGGAAGCATTTGAAAGAAAGATTCCTGTACGTGGTGGCATTTGAACTCAGATATCAGGTAAGAGGAATAGGGATGAGTTAGAGAGAACAAAAGAAAACAAAAGAGGTGGAATTAAGGGCATTTTAGGTACAGGAACAACAGAGAAAGAAACAGAGCTGTGGGATAGATAAATCCTGGAAATTCTCAAGGTGTGTTCTTTAGACAACTTTGGATCACCTAAAATAGTGAAAAATGCACAGTTTCAAGTCACATTAAAACTATTGAATAAGCATCTTCAATTGGTACTCAAAATTTTAAAGACACTGTCTACTTTATTTTTATATAAATAAAAGTTTGAGTGTTTGAATGAAGACACAAAATGTTCTCTATTGCCCTCAATGCACTTCAAAACATCAGAGCAACATTTTTATCAGTTATTACTAATTTACCACATAGAAGCACTCAGCATCTTTCAAGGACCAGGCAATTAAGACTGTGTTTAGGAAAGAGTGAAGTGAAGAAGATTCCATTGTTTAGAAAAAAAGACAATGAACCTACCTAAGCCTATGGCAGAAATAGGAAGGACTAAGAATTTTTAACAAACATGCTGGAAGAATCCTGCAAACACAACCCTGAAAGCATTGCTGAGTGCACAAGAAAGCAAAGGGAATCTCTACAGAAAAATAAATATATTTTAAAAACTACACAATTAAGTGATAAAGATTTGAAGCAAGATGCAATTGTAGACAAAAGAGACGATAACCCTACAGTTAATGGCACCAAGGCTGGGATCTATAGGGAAAAAATGCTCTAGATTCTGCAATGTTAAAGAACACAATTGGAGACGTAAAATTAAGCAGCTGTACTCAAAGAAAATAAGAACAGTATCAGGTCAATGTCATACTCTGGCTCTCAACACAATCCAGGGCTAAACTTCTCTGGACTAAGTTGTACAGCATTTCACAGAATAATTTGTTAAATCTAACTTGTAACCCCGAATAACTAATCAGCTATGTTAAAAGGTCACCATAAATAAAAGCCAGAATAATAATGGAATAAGAAGAAACAATAAAATCTCCAAGGCCTTCCTTAATTGAGGTTATTGGAATAAATTATAAATGTATTACAAAATGTTAAAAGAAATCAAATTTAAAAATTCTACCAATATTATATATATTCATACTGTGACACAGCTGTAAATTTTTAGACAAAAATAGAAGTAAATAAATAATATTATAGGAATTGAAAAAGAAAAAATTAAAAAAAAGAAAAAGAAAAAATTTCATTATCAATGAAAATAATATGTCTACACAGGCTATTATAAAAAATCTATAGAGCAATAACATTAATAAGAGAATTTAGCAAGATGCCTGGATAAAGATGAATACAGACATCATTTGTACTTTTCTATACCTGTAAAAATGTAACCTTAAGATAGTAACATAATTTACAATAGAAATTTTTTAAAAGTCCAAAAATTAGTAATATAATTACCATAAAATGTGTAGGACCTTTATAGGGAATTTTAGAATTTGATAAAAAGTCATTAGAGGAAACCTAAAGGGAGAGATATACCATAGGCATAACCTTCTTTCTAACCATCAATTTTTTTCAAAATTTAGTTAATTTTTCCAAAATAATAAAAGAAGTTTTGAAAATCTTGGTAAACTATTTCTAAAATATACAGGTAAGAGGACAGCCCCATTAATAACCACAACATTCCTAAAGGCAGGAGACAGGAGGGCATAGTGATCATAGTAATTTATGAACAGAATAGAGCTGAAAGAAAAGAAACAGAAATAGATGGAAGCTTAATTCGTGACAGGGATAATGTTGTATATGATTGGAAATGAATGTTGAACTTTGAAAAATGGTGACTATAATGCTTTGTTGTTATTGTGGAATTTCTTAAATGTTTACATCACAGAATCCTTATTTTCAGATGCATTAAACACTTCAATGTAAACATCAAAAAGGACAGATTCTTAGAAGATTAAAAAGTATAGCTTTATGACATCAGATTATTAAATAGCTTCTTCAACTATGGACAAGATTCAGGAAGTATAACAAAACCAGTATGATGAACCATATTAAAAAAAATAACAAACTTTGTTTTTCAGAAAATGATTATAAAGAAATTAGTTATAAGCTGAAACTGGCAAGATGGTCTCACCCCATATAACTTGCAGGGAGTTTGGATCTACAATGTAAAAAATTGTAAATTATTCTAGGACACTAAATGCACAGGAGATTTTAGAGAGGAGAAAAATAAAAGTGGGTAACAAATATACAGAAAAATAACATATTTTTAGCCAAAAAATTTCAAAAAGTTAGCTTAAACTATTAAAAATGTGTGCATAGAGCAAAAAGAATCTTACACCATGGCTGGTGTCAGTGTTAATGAGTACAATATTTGTGGAATACAATTTGATCTCCTTTCTAGAAAATCATACATAGGCATGAATATTATCCATCACTTCTTCACTTACATATATTGATACAGGAAAATGGCTCCCCCAAAAAAGAAACTGGAGTCTGGTCTAAAGTCCAGGTGGGTTCTCGGCCTCCAAGAATTTAAGAGCAAGCTGATACAATAAAGCTGAAGCAAATTCCTAAAGAACCAAGCAGCAGAGGCAGAGCTCTCCAAAGGCAGAGCAGGGGTTATCTCCCCGAACAGCAGGATCAGCACTCATTGAGTTTCTGGAGTCTCATTTTATATCTTCTATTTAATTTTATGTTAAGTGGAAGGATAATTATACATAAGATTTCTGGCAAGGGGGAAGAGTTCCAAGAACTGAGGATCCCTGTACCTTTTAAGCCATGTGAAGTAACTTCCAAGAGTTTCTTCAGCATTTGTAAACTTTCATGGTTGTACTGAGAATTTCGTTTTGTGTGTTAAGACATTGTAAGTGGGCACAGTGAGCAGTGAAGGGAACCTGGGGTCAATACTCACGGCCATCTTGGTTCTCGCTGATTTGGATCAGCTTCTCCATCCACCACTTTCTGTTTCATCACAGATCTTGGTTAGGTCCTGCTGGTACTCTCTAGCCTGTGTACCCAAGAGATGCACTTATGAACATTCACTCTGCAATGCACTAACTGCAGCATAGCAATAGAAAATCATGAAAATGACACAAGGCCCCATAAGGGAAAGAATAAATAAATATTATATATTTACTCCATAAATATTATAGAGCAGAGAAAATGTCCAAACCAAAATGCTTCACAAATACAATAATACAAGCTAGAATCATAATGTTTAATAAAAAGAACCCACAGACAATATAGAATCAACATGTTTAATCACATAATATAAGGGTCTGTTACTGGTGGGAGGCCTCCTAGTCTCTATTTAATTGAATTCAGAAAACAGTTGTAAAGTACAGGCTTTGTATAAAGCTTAATTCTTAATTCGTAAGCACACTGGGTTTGATCCTCTGTCAGTGGTCTGTTGAGACCTGGTCAACACAGATTTTCTGACAAATAATTTCCTTTAAAAATAAAGACTAAAATAGCTTGTGTAACATGGACAGAACTGAATGCTCCAAGCAGATAATGATCTCCCATGGTTAGCGAAAATAAGTATCAAGGCGAAGCGGACACATTTATTTTCAAGGCGGGAGACTATTTTTCAATCACAATGTCCAATTTCATTTTCATTAATGCTATTAGAACAAAATAATTTGTGGCAAGAAATGAAAAGCAAATAAACAAAATTAACAAGATCTCACTGTTGTTGAGCTCTGTGGGCTTCTTCCGACCTAGGGGTTAAGTGTTCTAGCTGATAACCATCTTATTTAGGAAAATAGAATTAGAAAAGTCTTTAGTTTGCAAGAAATCTTGCATTTATACTTTTCATAAACTTTGTATTTAGACACTGCCTTTTTCTCAGACTTGTTTTAGTATATTTTAATGGTGGTGCTGATAAATAATGGCAAATTTTAGCATGAGCTTATCTGGAAAATCAGAATTTACTTGCTCACTGAGGAGTTATGTAAACCATCTAAAGTGATAAGACAGACGGACTAAAAAATGCTTGTGTCAAACTCCATTTTTACTTTGTTGTCTTTGCTTTTGTTTTGTCTGAAGTCATGGGCAATTGCTTCAACTTTCCTGCATAGATATAACCTTCGATAAGAGAAGCTTGGGAATGCTGAGCCAGTCTGAAATACTGGTGCAACCGAACAGTGAGAAATGTATTTTTCCTCTGGCCCAGGTAGATATTGTGCTGAGAGGCGTTTTTATTCTGATATCTATATCTCACTAATGTTTACCCATTGTTAGCAGAGGCAGTGAGATTTGGAAATTATTGTAAGTTTTCTAAAAATCTACGTCCAAGTGCCATAGTTCTCAATGGCTTATCGTGAAGTAGTATGTGAAACTAAACACAAGAAATACTTCCCATCCTTTGAGAAGATTCCACATGTCATCAGCCCCAATTTGAAAACATACAATTATACAACTTTCACATGCCATGTTTAATTGCACAATTCTAAGGAACATTTCACACGGAAGCACTATGTTCTTAACTTATGAATGTCTTTTCAGGTCTTTACTTTTGTTCTCTGCATATTTCAAAAAGTGTAAATTTAACTTTCAGTGGAACTTGGAATTCTGTACCGCAATTTGAGACTTACTTTCCCTAATGTGAATGCCACACCGTCTCTGTATCTCACACTTACTCTGGCTTCTGATTTGTAAACCTTTGGTCATGCTCTACTCACTTATAAAAGAACGATCTTTCTCTGTCTTCCAAATCAAATGCATCTTCTAAATCAGCTCACAGTCTACCTTACATATCTTATTTCCGTTAATTCCTTGCCCTTGGTGCCTCTTTCTTCCCTGATAGCATTGACTTCACAGTGTCAAGCCACTACTTCATATGGTTGGGCTGGATCTCACTCATTAAATCAGGGTCTCCTCGGAAGTGAGTATCAGTTGAATACTTTGCTCTGTGGTCCACACAGACCTAACACAGGGGTCGGCCCACGTTGGGATATTCTTACTTTAGAAACTGAATGGAATGAAAATGAATGGAATATAATAAAACTGAATGAAATGATATTTCTTTTCAAGATGTTGAAAAGTTTACCCGGAGAATATTTTTGAGTTGTGTTTTCCAGATTGTATTTTACAGAGCAATAGCTCTTCTTACATAAATAATATTATTTTCTTACCAGGTGATGTCCTGAGTGATGTTTGAATTGACTCTTTCATCATAAGCATCAAACTCCCCAGAGAAATCCATAGCCCGTGCCTATAACAAAGGGAGAAAACATTTATATCAAATGGAAATTTTCATTTAACTTAAACATCTACACATCATATGAGATTTGGAAGTCAGCTAGTCTGTCCCTTCGTTTCTCTGATACTAACTTAAGATGACCTTTGATAAGATGCCACTTATTCAATGCCTTTTGATGATCTCCATCTCATCAATATGTGGCCTCTGATCTTTCAACTTTGAGTGCAATTGAAAGCCAGTGGGGAGACTCAAGCTCTTGAAAGCTTTTAGTAGTTGATTTCTAGCATCATGATCATAGAGAGCGTTATGCAGACTTCCTTTTATCTGATGCTCTTTCAAATGCATTATAAACCAATTACTAATTATAAACAGGACAGCCATCAAACATTACCGTTTAATCTTTTTCTTTCTCTTTCCTACTTCTCTTCTTTTCACTGGGCTTAATTATTATTATTTTTTCTGTATAACCTCCTCTGTACTTATATTGAAAACCCGAAGAAAAAAATGGATTTAAAAAGACCAGTAATTATATTCATGAACACAAATGTGCAGAAGGACCCTAAGTAGTAGGGCCCTCTTCTCTGAAATCCTTATATGTACAACTCCTATGCAATAGTTAACCTACTGTATCAGAGTTGCTTGTTCTTTTTTGATAATTACAATTGAATTTCATGAACTTTGGTGTCATATTTATGTGTAGGAATCTGTGAGTCTAAGTTAACTCTGTTCTAGCATAGGTTTTAAAGAAGGGTTTGCCTTTAGGAGAACCTGAGAATTAAGTGGAATTTATTTTGAGGGACCAGCTGTGTCTGGCTCTTATTTTAAGATCATTGTCATGGAAGTAATGCCTGCTTAGTATTTAATCCTGCCTAAGGGTTCCTATGTTAGCACGAAAACAGAACTCTGTGTCGCTGAGTATTTTTTTTCCTCGAGTAGTCATCAAAACATGGCCATCCTTTATTTCTTGACATCAGGACTATCCTAAGCACTTGCTAACCTAAAAACCTAACATATGATCCCAACTGAGAAAATGCAGATTATCACAAAAGAAGTTATAATCTAAGCAGCATCAACCAGGCACATGGGAAGTCTTCAGATCAAGTGTCTTTCTCTAAGATCCCAGGATAAGCTGTTAAAGTTTTAAGTATTTTATCAGACCAGTGAGGAAGGCAGTTTTGCTAGCAAGCGTCTTTCGTTGAGGACACTGGACAGCAGATCACACGAGGGAACATTTCTGCCGTGGTCACTGTCTAATGTGCTTTAGGATCTTCAAAACATTCAGAACAAACAACAACAATAAAGGCAAAATCTAACGAGAATGATGCTCTCAGAAGCCTGAGAACCTCTGGAAGGAGACGTAGGGGCCAACTTTCCTTAGCAGAGAGGCAAACTTCTATCAGAGGTACATGTACAGTAGTTACATGCATGAGCTCTGAGGACAGATCTAAGTACAAACCAGGTAGCAACGGCTCAAGGTGTGTGTGCCTTAGGACTGAAAATTCTCAAATATTTATCGGTTATTTTATCATAAACAAAACAATTCCAAATAAAAATGCAAAGTTAGTAAAATCTGTACTTGTAATTCAAATGCAGCTTTAATACATATGCACAAATATAACATTCAATCAGATTATCTCTATCCTATATTCAATTAGGAAGCCACTATTACAACCTACATTTGAACTGGTGCCAATGCCCCAACTATGCACCTGGAGTCTTGCCACTTCAGTGCCTGTGAGCTGACTACTGACTTCTGGGATGGACCTCCTAAGCCTAGATTCATTCACTAGGGTCCAGGAGAGTCAATCTCTCTAAGACAGACTCCTTCCAGCAGCCTTCTGGGATGGACATCCTAAGCCTAGATTTATTCACTTAGGTCCAGGAGAGTCAATCTCTCTAAGACAGACTCCTTCCAGCAGCCTTCATCTAATAGCAGGACTGATGCACACACAGCCTAGCTCCCACTCAACTGGACTGGGATGTATTTAAGAGGGATAGTCCACTGTTTCCAAGAGTTTCTCCTTGAGATAAATAAAGCTCCAGTCTCCCTTAGAGTAGCCTACTTGATGCATCTAATACTGGCCACTTATCCTAGTGTAGCCTATTTAATGCATCTAATACTGGCCACTAACCCTAGTGTAGCCTACTTAACACATCTAATACTGGCCACTTACCCTAGTGTAGCCTACTTAATGCATCTAATACTGGCCACTTACCCTTCTACTTCTGAATCCTCTTCTTCTCTATGACCATTTCCTTCACTTCCCATTTGACTACTTTTACTCAGGTCTGTGGCTGGGATCCCTTTCTTAGACACCCTGGATTTGCCAATTATATAAAATGAACCCCTGGGATCATTATTTAATTTACTTTCCTTAGCATCCATTTCTTCATTTTTAAAATGGAAGTAACAATAATACTTGCCTCAAATTTTTAGTAAGGATTTAGTAAAAAAAAAAAAAATAATAATACTTCGCATGATGAACAGCAAATACATGTTAAGAGTTTAGTGAATGTTAGCTGGATAGTAATCATTCTATTTCTCTCATGATTAGAACAGAGCTCCAAAAACCCACTAAGGGCATGCAGAAGCACATTTTAAGAAATATCCATATCTGTTACTACAGAACCACATCTATCCTGTCTGCAACCACAGGTTTTATAAGATCCAGTTATTATTGATACCACACATACTCACTGCCCAATGAGTGTGAAATAAGAATTTGAGGTGAGCATTTTTCTCCATGCACACACTGCATGGATTAAGGTATCATCCTGTGATCCCCTTCACCAAGGCTGCACGGGAAGTGACAAGCACTGCAGTGTAGATCACACTCAAAAGTCCAAAGTTCCATGTGCTTCTGGAGAAGAGTGGAAATACAGTGCTGGTATTGTCAAGAATGAACAACAAATATTCATAGGTCCTTGAGCAATTCTGTGCACTAGGGAGTTTACTCGCTGAGATTCACAGGTGAGGACATGTTTTTTGGAGGGTGTTGTTTTGATTGACAGTCTCACTATGTCTCCCTGGGTAGAGTACCATGGCATCATAGCTCACAGCAACCTCAAACTCTTGGGCTCAAGCAATCCACTTGCCTCAGCCTCCCAAATAGCTGGGATTATAGGCACCTACCATGATGCCTGGCTGTTTTGTTTTGTTTTGTTTATTAGAGAGGGAATCTTGTCGCTTAGGCTGGAACTCCTGACCTCAAGCAATCTACCCACTGCAACCTTCCAGACTTCTAGGATTACAGGTATGAGCCACCATGCCCTGCCAGGACAGAATATGTTTAAATTACTGATATTTCCTTGAATTCAAGAGAATAAATGAAAAATCTCACTTCCGGTAAATTTATCCTTTTGCGAGTCTGATGTAAAATCATATTCAACTCAGTGCAAATAGTACAACCATGGACACAATACTGTGTTTTAAAATGTTTCAGAAATTCTAAGGACTTTGAGGCAGCACAGATAGTTCAAAGTTGTATGTGTTCTGTTTCTCTGTGAAATTTGATAAGATAGTTATAAAAATTAGCTATCCGTTCCAACTCCATTAGAAATAAACTCCTGCTTGTTTCTTATTGTTGTGATTGTTGTATAATTTGTGTGATTTGCCCAGATAATTAATGAAGTTTTCCAGAATAACATTTTTGTGAAGATGTGCTTTTTTAAAAAGTCCGATCAGAATTTTTATAGCTGTGTGTAACTAAATGTATGTGGCAGCAGACAGCACATTCTCTTCAGGAAATTCAGTGGTGGGAAATTAATTTTTTTGAATATGGATTTCACATAAAAATAGTGAGCACTTATCAAAAAATAAATTTTAAGGTTAAGATGGGACATCCTCTCCTATCAAATATTAATTTAGTTGGTCCGTTTTCTTATAAATAATTGAAATACAAATTTAAAAATGAAATAAAACGTTTGGAGTGTTAGACTTATAAATGCAAATCTTACTTATATTCTAGAGGGCCCAACCAATTGTATTAATATATCAATATTTTCACCACCATTATCTCTTATGTCATAATTTGATTATTGTTTAGTCCTATCAATTTGAGCATATGGATCCATTTCATGAAATTCTGGAGTATTAGTGCATGCACACTAACAAATGTACTTCCTCTGAAGCTTGATACAGTGAAGGATGTGTGTGTGTGTGTGTTTGACATAACTGGACAAAGACAAATCAGATAATTTAAATTTGTACCAATTCTCACACACACGCACACACACGTGAAAAGATTATAATTGAGTGGTGCTGGTAACTCATCCATATAGCCATATGCAAAATCAAAGACAGAAATGAGACCAACTTCCAATTTGAAATGCACTTTCACCTAATATATTCAGGTCAGTCACTGAAGCAAAAGGAGTGATTTCATTTGAAAGATATAAATAATAGTTTGGAGTCGCCTTATCACTCCACACACAGTCTGAACCGGGGTGTGTGGGCTTGATAGGAATTCGTCGAATTGTACGTCTAACGCCGAGTGGGAGGGGGATTTTTGCATGTCTGCACAGCAGCCCGTTCCTTTGGTTTTCACATTGTCTTCACTATTGTGTGTTCATTTGCATGAGTTGGCTCACGGAGGTATGTGTGTGTTTTATGGGGATGAGGGCAACAGAGTCGTTACAAAAGAAACACATGTGTTTGTGGGTGATTAGATGAATAATAGTTTTATTACTATCCGTTAGAGAGAGTTCTCTGCCTTGTCCCCCCAAGGTGTGAGTGGGAATTAAAGCGAGTTGGCAATTACGAAGCTCCTGCTGCTGCATGGGAGAATAGGCGCTGCAGTTATTGGCAGAGATTTCCCCCTCCTCCCCTTTTTTTCTTTCTTGAGGCTTAAGACAAGTTTAGAGGCCAGTCATTTCTCCTCTGCACTCTACTGGCTGTTGCAGCCTGAAGCTAGCTTGTTATAACCTACTTAGGCGGTAGGGAACTGTCACTCACCACTTCAGAATCAATGGCTGCAGATGGAAGCTTGGATGCAGTGCCTTTTCCCCCTGCAGTAACAAGCAGTTAATAGATTTTATTATAATTATTTTAACTGCACAAGCTCAGAAGGAAACTTAGAGGTGGTGTGCAGGTTTGCTAATCAAAATCACACACACTTGCACACAACAAAGGGCAGTGGAATCTTTTGAAGGCATCCTTCGCAGAGCTGAGTGTAATATTAATAATGATACAAATAATAAATTCGTTCTATGGGGAATTTGTTTGTATGAACCTGAAATGTTGGTTCATCAGAATTTTGCTAACGGAAATAAATATTCACCAAGCTGTCATCAAGGGAGTGATGTTTTGTTGGTATATATATGTATACAGGACTATGTCTCTGTGGATATGCGCACATACAGATATATGTATATATAAAAGTGCATTCATAAGGTGATACATTTTCTTGTTTTTCTCAGGAAAAATAGAATGTTCAAATATTTTCAAACACTGAGGGTCATATCTCAATTCAAAGAAAGAAAATTTACATATTCTGTTTCTTTTTGTTAAGCTTATCAGCTATACTGTTGGATGGTGTGCCCACACTGGAGCACGGCCTAGTGACCATACACTGACCTGGGCCCAATGGGACCATTATCGTATAATTAAACTGGCAAATTTTGACCCCTCCATGGGTTCTTTGGGAAGATGAGTGGGGAAGATGACATGTGTGTTGAGAAGTTGGTTATGTAACCTCAACCTGTCACTTACCCCAAAGGTGGGAGGCAACAGTCAGTCCTGCTAGTGAACAGGCAGGGCAAAGCAGATAGCTTGGTTCACCTATAAAAGGGGGTGTGCGAGTGGAGGGAGGAGGGAGGGCATTTGGTGGGATCTCGCCTAATGTGCACAATGCAAGGGCACATTTCAAAACAACTAAGAGTAAATTATAAATGTCTTATCACAAAAAGTAAGGGAGGTGATGGTTATGTTAACCAGTTTGACTTAAGCATTCCACGCTGTATATCAAATCATCACATTGTACCCCCTAAATGTATACAGTTATGATTTAATGAAAAATTAAAAAAAAAAAGACAATGTGTATTTGGACTTTGGATTTCTTTTCTCTACTCATAGAGAGGGACCCATGTGGCTCTTTGAGACGTATTTTCCTTATGGCGCAAGTGCTTTTGTTCCGTAATAACTCTATGTTGATGGTGATTACTCTGTATTTGAGATCACTCTGTCATCAGCCAGGCACCAGTGCTCATTTTAAGCACTGGAAGCCAAGAATAAGGGAACCTCCTCCTCCAGAGGGTCCTAAAAATACCTCCTGACCTGGAACTTGTCTTAATCTGGAGACTATTCGATTAAGGGAGACCCATCTAAAGTCTGTATTTACTGATAACTGCTTATTGTGCTTCACTAATCACACTGCATCTCTTTCAGTTTTTAATTTTTATAGTGGAGATTAAAGAAAGCTCTGAGAATAATTCACAAAAATCAGTAATAGAAATAAAAGTGCCATAGAAGGACTAATCAAATACATACTACTAAAGTTATAGGAAGTCCTTTTTAT
>CAUYQV010082002.1:0-15146 GCA_963574575.1 Galagoides demidoff
TAAGTCAGCTGTTATAACTTATTATTCTTACCATTCTAAATGCCAAAAGTATAATCTCTGACATATATTACAATCAGTATCTCCAATTAATGGAATATAGGAATGATATGCACATTCAAGACACATTTTATACAGCAATAAAATACAGATTATGCCACACATTTTTATATGTTATAATCACACATAAGTTTTATCATGAGAAGAAAACGCCTAAAAATATGAATCATTTGGAAAAAACATAAATTCCTAAGACCTGCGTATTTTCTTCTATGCCTCTACCCTTTTATACTGGCTGAAAATGGATATCAAAAACTTCTCCAGACGTGCTGACCATTTTCTGATGCACATATTCACTGGTTGTCACCTGATATCAAACACACGCCACGGCATTTTCATAAATTTTGTTTAAACAGATATTTTATCAACTGATCGTTATTGCACATGAATCATTTTCAATGTTGTATATGCTAAAGAAACCTTTAAAAATAAGAAATAGTCATTAAGCCCGCATGTTGCCCGATATAGATAAATGGTATAAAATGAGTAGACTACAATTGTCAAAATGTAAATACAATGTTATAAAAAATCCAAAATGGAATTCCACTGGAAGAAGAAATTATATAATCATGTATCATTAGTTTTTGTTTCTGTGTTTTCTTTAATAAATGGGACGTGGAGAATAAATACAAGGGTGCTCTGGGAGTGTTTTTTCCAAGCGCTACTGTGCCAGAAAAAAGGTTGAGGTTTTTCTTCCTGGGTTTCATAGCACTGTAAAAGATGTTAGGGGTTGGGGCACTTAGCTGACCTGGTTGGATTACTGGGCTGAGCTAGAAAGTTCAACGGAGGCATGGCAGTAATTGAAAGTAAAAATGAATGAAAACTGGAAAATAAAACTGGAGTGGCACAGACAGTGGGGAGAGAAAGCCAAAGTCACCTGTGCAAATTTTCAGAGTAAAGAAGAGAAATTTTATTTGGGAGCAACAAAGAGAAAGTTTAAAACACTTCTGAAGAGTTGGAAGTGGGTCTCTGCCCAAGTCATAATTGCTAGGTCATGGAAAAAGCCCAAGTTCCCATTGACCCACAAATGGATCAATAAATTGTGGTATATCTACACCATGGAATATTGTGCAGCCTTAAAGAAAGATGGAGACTTTACCTCCTTCATGTTTACATGGATGGAGCTGGAAAATATTCTTCTTAGCAAAGTATCTCAAGAATGGAAGAAAAAGTACCCAATGTACTCAGCCCTACTATGAAACTAGTTTATAGCTTTCATAGGAAAGCTATAACCCAATTATAACCCAAGAATGTGGGGAAAGGAGAGAGGGAGGGGAGGGGAGGAGGGAGGATGGGTAGAGGGAGGGTGATTGATGGGATCAGCCTATGGTTCATCTTACAAGGGTACATGTGAATCTTTCTAAATGTAGAATATAAATGTCTTAAGATAATAACTAAGAAAATGACATGAAGGCTATGTTAACCAGTTTGATGAAAATATTTCAGATTGTATATAGGACCAGCACACTGTACCCCATGACTACATTAAGGTACACAGCTATGACTTAATTAAAAACAAAAAAGAAAAATAATGCCTGGTGGGTGTGAACTCCTGCTTCCCACAGGGATGACCTGAATATTGGCCTTTCCTCTTTCCCTGTGTTACTCATCATTCAAACTTCCTGAGACCAACTCCCAAATAAACTACCTGCTTTCAAAAAAAAAAAAAAAAAAAGAAAGAAAGAAAGAAAAAGAGTGAGAGAGATTTTATCTTTAGTTTTTAAGGAAATCCTTTCGAAGGTTATAAAATTTTAGCACAAGATTAAAAAATAAGTAGACACTAGATGTAGGAAGAAGGAAGAACGTTTGTGTCAGAAAGGTCTGAATCATGAGGAGGGGCCTTAAAATAATAACCTCAGTATTGGTAAGATGAGACGTGACCTGGCACGGGGCCCTGCACGTGGTGCCGAGGGACCGGAGGGCCAAGGTGGATGACAGACACTGCGGGGAAGAAGCACAGGGATAGTGCAAGGTGAAAGGTAAGAGGCAGCAAAGAGGATTGCTTGAGTTAGAGGAGAGTAATAACGAAAATGTCGCAGGAAATATTGAGGCTCTGGCTGTCTGGAAAAAGGAAATCAGCTTACCATGTCGGCGTTCTCTGAGAGAATAATGATTGTGGAATCCGAAGCAAGGGGTAAAAGAATGTGAAACCACCAGTAAGGAATTGAAATTATTCTTGTTTGAAGTGTGGAGAAGGGAAAGAAAGAAGGCTAAACCTCACCTTTCTTAGTATTTCGTTGATGGACTTTCTCAAGAGAAGCACTAGCATTTTTAAAATATATATATAAAAATATATAATTTTAATTATATATATATATCAGACCTACCAGAGATTCACTGATGACAAAAAACAATTTCTGCTTTGGTTTGATAGTTATTATATCACTTCTACAGCAGGGAGGATACTGCAAAACATGTCATTGTGTTTCACTGTAGGATAGGTTGAGAAAGAGTCAAACATAAAAAGAATTGAATTTGATCAATTAGAAAATGTACAACCACTGAATATTTGGAATTTTCTTTTGTAATGACACAACTAATAACAAAATGAGTAGTAAAGGCTCATTTTAGGAAAACAAAAGAAACAACAAATTATGTATATATGTGTGTATATATGTATGCAGAGAGAGAGAGAGGAATAAAACAATTTATGAATCTTCAGGGCACTTTTCACATTTTATGGTGCAGGCTGCCAGGTACAGAGAAGAATAAGCTGTGTGGAAGTTCATAAATCCCACTTCTGTCCCTTAACTACTTGTGTCATCTTGTGCCAATTATACCATTTCTCAGAGCCTCGGTTTGTTTATTTGTAGAGAGGAAGAATAATGCATGAGATTGCTTTGAGAATCAGATGAATCATACACATAAATTTCTTAAACACATACTTGGCACCTAAGACCAGACGGATGGAAGCTGTGTGTTTATGAATGTGCGTGTTTTGTATGCACAACTCACAGGTGAAAAATGAGGGAGCGCATGATACAGTCAAACTGAAAATATATTTCTATTTTAACATTAAACTGAAAAAATATATTCCTCAAGACAAAGTGTTGCCAATGTTTTCTATGAAGAGCCAGATGGTAAATATTTTAGGCTTTAAGTGCCACATGGTCTCTATTACAGCCTCTCTCTGCCATTTTAGCATGAAAGTAGATACTGACAACATTTAAACATAGTGGCATAGCTATTTTCCAATAAAACTTTATTTATAAGGACAGGCAGTGGGCCAGATTTGCTCTTCATGCTGATCTCTCATTGAGAACAACGTTCATTTTCTGTGTAATATCACAATATTTATAATTTATTTAATTGACATCCAACTCTTCGACCTACAGACTTTCCCCCAAATTTTGCTTTCCCAACCACTGTGCCTATTTCAGATTATTTTTTCACATTAACGGGCATATACATATGAAAGCTTTTACCATGCTTGCAGAAAATGTACACACTAAACTACGTTTACTCAAATCACCGTTTGAGAGTCATCACCTTCCTAACATTTGTTAGGAAAATATTTATTTGGGGGAGGTGTGCAGAGATGTTCTAATTTTGCTAACTCATTATCAATTGTTTAAAATCAGAGCAATAAATACAATCTTCTCTTTCTATCTCTAGGACATTAGTTCCAGGCCCCTAGGTATACCAACATCTGCAGATGCTGAAGTCTCTTTCATAAAATGGTGTATGTAGTATTTGCATGTAACCCATACACATCCTCATGTATTCCTTAAATCATCTCTGGATTACTCATAGCATCCAATACAGTATAAATGTTTTGGAAATAGTAGTAATGTTTTTTATTTAAATTATTTTTATTGCTATATTGTTAGGTTTTACTTATTTACATTTTAAAAATATTTTTGGTTCATAGTAGCTTGAATCCATGATTGCAGAAACCGGGGATAGGAGGGCTGACTATTCAAATCTTTATTTCAGTTTAAATACAATTTATGAAAGAAATGTTTTCTTTTTATTTATAATAAAAGTGGATTTTTTAAATTATTATTTAATTTTTCTCACTGAAATGTAAATTAAAAAGAAAAGTAAAGATTATCTGAAATCCTTTTTTTAATGGTAACTTTCTGGAAAGTTTCCTCCTAAATGTATGTCTTTTTCTTTACACATTTTTAAACCAGTATCTAGAATGGTACTTGGAACAAGTATCCAGTGATATTTGTGAGAGGAATAAATGACTTTAATTCTACTGATCATTGTTTTGCATACATATATGCACATACATAATTGCTTTAAAAAGTATTTGCTTGGATTACTTTTTACCTTGTGGAGTATAGCTCCCATAACCCTTCCCACCTAGAGAAAGTTACTAAGTGTATCAATATATATATGATATGTTTTGGTTGGTTTATATATATATATATATACACATATATTTGTGTGTGTGTGTGTGTGTGTGTAGAGAGAGAGAGAGAGATGGTGGCTTAACAAAGCCACTTTTGTATTATATAAAATTCTCAGTTTTCTTTTGCTTTTTTAAATATATCAAAGTCAAAGGTTAATCAGTATTCTCATCCCAAATCATGAGAACTTAGAAAACTATATCTTCATTTAGGTTCCTCTCTACTTAATCCCACTATGTATTACTATTGTTTTTTTGTATGGTTATTGCATATTTAAATTCATACAAATTCACAGCTTTCTTAAATCTTTATTTTTTCCTGTGATACAGGAAAGTGGACCCCCAAACTAGGTTCTGACCTAAAGGTCAAGTGGGTTGTTGGCTTTGGACAGAAGAGAATTCAAGAGTAACCCCAGAGAGTAAGGCAAAGGCAAATTTATTGAAGTAAGAAAGGAAAAAAAAAAGTAGGCTACCCCATAGATGAATCAGTGGCTGTCTATCAGCAACAGAGAGTAGCACTTTATGAGGTTCTGGGTCTTATTTGATACCTTCTATTTAAGTTTTCGTTAAGTAGAGGGAAGATTATTCAGAAGACTTTTGGAAGTGGATAGGGAATTCTTGAAACTGAGGACTACTCCTCCACTCTAAACCATGTTGGGTAACTTCCAAAGCTGCCATGTCGTTGTAAACTGTCATGGTGCTGATGGGAGCCTCTGTTAGTATGCTAATACTTTATAGGCAGGTATAATGAGCAGAGAGGGTAACCTGAGTTCTATTTTTTGTAGTCACATTTGTTTTGGTTGGTTTTGGTCAGTTTCTATACAATCTCCTGTTTTATCAGAGACCTTCATTCCTGTCTTATAACTTCTTATTGAGCAGAGCCTGATGATTCCTTATCTCACTTCCATTTCCACAACCTTTCTCAAGAGTGAGTGGTGGGGACATTGTACTTCCCTTTTTCCATACTGCAACTGTGCACGAACTAGCAGGCACCATTGATATAGAATACTGTATGAATGGTATCCCCACAGCCCTACCACACCGGCCATGTGTTCACACTTACCCCTTGGAGTATCAGCTTAGTCTGTGGAGAATCCCCAACTTGCCTCCCCCTAAGTCTTAACTTCAGTCTTGCCTATTTGAGTCTGCCAAAACTCAACTCCATGTTTAAATGCTATAAAAGCAAAAGAACATTTTGTGCACTGGAATTTGTTTTGACTTCCTGGATTTCTGTTTATCCTGATACTTTGACTTTGTAAAGATTATAATCTTGCTAGCTGTTTGATGATTTTAGTAACATTTAAATAGGAGGATACCAAAAGAATGCTTTAAACTTATTCTGGATCCTCTCTACTCCCTTCCTCTCCTCCCTCTTTTTACCCACCCTCCATCACAACCCCTACATTTCGAGTTTGGTAGCTTATGATCACTATCATTTATTAGTTCTTGCATTGCAATTACTTTTCCCTTGCAATCTGTTTTTCTTTTATAGTTGAAAGTGCTATTTACAACTAATAAACTCATTAATTTTATTACTATTCAATGTATGTTTTTACAAAATGTTATATTATCAAAATACTGTAACAATTTTTAAGCAATCAGTATCAAAATACACAGGTCTTAAAGAATTGTAATATCAGTTTATTTCATTAAAGAGTAAATAACAGAGAAAATGGGAATCCCATCATATATCCTCTACTCTTGGAACAGCTATTGTCATTAAATTTTACTATTATTTTGTGCAAATGTATTCCTAAACAACACATAACATTGTAATTTTTTGGCACCGCATACTATGCAACATCCTTTTATTTTTTTTTTCTTTTTACTCAATATTATTTGACCTCTATCCATGCTGATAAATATAAATCTTATTTATGCATTTGAATTGCTCTAATGTGTTCCATCACACAAATGTACTACAAATTACATATTTATTTCCTTATTGATGATATTTGAAATATTATGTGCAAGGATCTTGAAATAAGAAGTCTTCATATACACCTAGGCCTGAATTTATTCTGGACATGATCCAAGGAGTGAGACTTGCTGGGCTGTGGCGTTGAGCATTTTCAGCATGTTTAGGTCTTGCCAATCTGCTGCCTGTAATATTGACAGACACAGCACAGGAAGATCTTGTTTGCCCATCCTTGTTTTATTTGACTTAAACTTTGAAAATCTAATGAGTGTGAAGCATTTTATTGGCTATTTTTTATGGTAATGATGTTTCAGGATTTTTTCTTCTATGAACTGCCTTGTCATAATTTGCAATGTATTTGAGATTTCTGAATTATTCCTTAGTTATAAATGTTAAAATTCACTGATCTTCTCAAGTTGATCTGAATCCTTGCATGCTTCTTCAGTATTCTCTGAACACTTGGGAAATATTGATTCACTGGGTATTAATGGTATTTTCCATATCAAAGCATATCATTATACAATATAAAGAATGCTTATGCTATTGAAATACCACCAATCACACCAGAAAAGACTTTTGTGGGAAATTCTAGGATACACAGTAACAGATATATGTTTTCTAAAATTTTAATTTTCATCTGAAATCTTAAATGTTAATTGTTATGATGTTGGTTGTTTTCTCTGAAAAGACAAATATACTTTATTCATTTTTGAATTTTGTAGAAATGTCTGGCAAATACCATAGTATGTGTGTAATTTCTTAAGTAAAAATTGTGTTCTATTACAATTACAAAATGGCTAATTTAGATGACAACTCTTCTTCAATATAAATATTGTATTTCAATATATAGCAGAAGGGATCTGTAAGCACTTCTTAAGCTGTCATTCAGAATATTTAAAAGACATTCACCCCAGGGACAAGATTCAATAACATTAGTATTTGAATGGTTCATCAAGGACATTTATAAGTGAAATTATTCTTATCTACTGTACTTGGATGACATTCAATGCACACATAATGTACTCATTCTATAATGAAAAATGTATCATTAATGCAGACAACAAACACAAGAAAGCAAATAGTACATTAACATAATTATGAAAACAGTTTTAACCTAGTGGATCTCCACAGTACATCCTCAGAAGGAACACATATTGAGAAAATTGGTATGAGTGAGATTTCTGAAAAATCTTAAATTCTAAATTGCTTGATCTTTTAATGCATTTTCCTTCTTAAAGTCATACCTGTGTTGGGAGGTGAGTGGTCAGGAGCCATTTGTTTTCACATGTCCCTGACCTCCCATTGGTATAAGACTGATAATTAAAAAACAAAGTTGATAATGTGAACACCTCATTTTCAAGAGCCATTTCCTTAAAATTTCTCTCTCTCTCTTTCTCTCTCTCTCTCTTTTTTTTTTTTTTGCAGTTTTTGGCCAGGGCAGGTTTGAACCCACCACCTCCTGTATATGGGGCTGGCACCCTACCCCTTTGAGCCACAGGTACTGCCCTCCTTAAAATTTCTCTTTACTTTTCTTTAAGCACAGAGATGAATTAAACAACATAAAAAATACTCTACTTGAATATCTTTATTACCAGTAAAATTTTTATAATGCTTTACCTGTGTTCTTAAATAAACTGCATTTTTTAAGTGAATGTTTTAAACATACTCAATGTTTTTTATTTTTTGTAAAGTTGATTTTCACTTGTAAGGGTGAGAGGTGAGAGAAAAATGTCCCTTTGCTCTTCTGAAGATTTTCAGGAAATCAACAGACAAAAAACAGCTTAATAGGACAAAGGCACACTAATTTATTTAATCATTGTTTTATATGGCACAGGAAACTTCAAACTGAAGACCCAAAGATATTGAAAAAAGGTCCATTATTATGCTTAGATTTAACAAAGTGTGGACAGTCGTGTAGAAGTATGATTGGACAAAAAATATCTAATGTTAACAGACTGAGTTGGAAAAACCTGGAAGCCCGAATGTTAAGATTCTTCTAGGCTGCTCTGTGTGAAAGCATTTATTCTTTCCTTTTGGGTATGGGTTGGGATTCTCTCGAATAGGGGAAATGGGGTCTTATGATTTACAACCAAAGATTTTGGACAGAAAGTTGGGGTAAAGTTAGATTAATATTCTAACTTTTATAGGTAACTTTGGGGAAAGGGAGTTTCTGTGATCAGCCATGAGAAAGACGGATTCTAATTTCTGTGGCCAGCCTTAGGAGAAAATGAGACTGAAAGACAGGAGGGAGGGTAAATCAGAGAGAAACTTATATTTCTGTGGATGTTATTTTGGGGTGTCATTTTTTGAGCACCAGAATTATGTTTTAAGGGAAATGTAGTTTGAGTGGGTGGGAGAACTACTGAAGAAAACAAAATCATTTTGAATGTTGCTTTGCCTAGAGGATAAGCCATAAACTCTAGTTGATTTATCTGACTTTTATAGTTCTACTTCACAATGGTTCTGGGTAAAAGTAAGCCTAAACAACTTAATGGTTAGTGTCATCCACTAGGGATTTCTTGGCAGACCACATGGCTCATTTCCAGAATTCTTACTTTTCCTATAAAACCCTCCTTTGCCATGAATCTAGTCTTATTTAAATGATATTGAGAGCACTGTAACAAGCTTTATGCTGGAGTCAACACTGTCCTCCCATTTTAATTTGCAAAGACTAGTATTAGAGAAATACTTATGTTTGTGTTTACATGACTAAATGTGCATGCATGTGTTCAAATCAGAGTCAGCCAGCTGCTTCCTACAATAGTGGAGACCTGAGATCTCATTGCAGTCTAGGAAGAGAATTCTGTATCTTCAAAAGCAATGTTTTTCAAATGTAATATAGAGGAGGCTTGGACTCCATTATGGGTCATGAAATTAACTTGGTTGGTTAACTATATTTAAACATAAAATAGAAAAAAGTGGGAAAAAAGGAAGAAGTAAAAATATGAGTACATGGTATATTTTTATAACACTTTCTCAGATTGTGTTTGTCCATGCACACATTGATATGATTGCTTACCTGGAGATTTATGTGATACAAAATGTATTAAAGGATGTGGGGGAATTTAAAAAAAATAATTGAAAATCATCATTGTAAGGGATTATTTTAGTTATGCATGAAGAGGAAAAGGCATTCATTACCCCCAGAACTAGTTAGTAATAGATCCCTTCATTTCTGTCTCTTTTTACATGCACAGTCCTAGAGAAGGAGTTTTGCAGTGTCATGTTATAGTCATGATCCTTCTGTATAGAATGTAATAGAAACTGTAAATTCTATTTCCTAAATTTGGGTGGCTTCAACCCCACTGATAAAAAAGAACATGGAAAGATAATAAAGGACAAAACTAAAATTAATTAAAGCAAAGAAGAATAGAGACTAGAGACTTGTAGGCAGGTCTAAAAGAAAAGAAAGGGATCTAAGAGCTTATGGGATAAGCTTGTCATGGCATAGCAAGTGATTGATGTGAAAAGTACCTTCGGAGTGCATAATTTCTGCCCTGGCACTATTTGCATTGATATTCATGATAAAGATATAATCACAGTTTATATGGATGTTGTCTTAGTTCATTTTCTTCTGCTAGAACAAAAGATAACAGACTGGGTGATTTCTAAAGAGCAGAAGTTTATTTGGCTCACAGTTCCAGAGGCTGGAAAGTTCAAGAGCACGCCACGAGCACCTGGCAAGGGCCATCCCATGGGGGAGGGTATCACATGGTGAGATGGAGAAGTGGAGGCCAGACTTTTCCTCTTTTAGGAGCTCACCCCCACAATAACAGTACTAATCCATTCATGAAGGTGGAGCCCTCATGACCTAATCACACCTTAAAGGTTCTACCTCTTATACTGTCACAATGTCAGTTAAATTTCACAATATGTTTTGGGTGATAGTGGGAGGAGACATTCCAACCATAGCAGAGATTATTCTAGTATGGATAAAATAGACATTAAACAACCAAAAATAAAGATAATAACAAATACTATGAACAACTGAATAATGGATGCGGTAGATAGTCATGCCTGGCCTTGGTATAGAAATAATATTTAAGCAAAGCATTTGAAATAAGTGAAATCAACCATGATATTGCAGCTGGAATTGAAGAGGTAGCCTGCCAGTTCAGTCACAGCCTTATATGCCATAACAATAACTTGTATTTTCTTTTCTTTTTCTTCTTTTTATTTTTTGCTTTTATTTATTTATTTATTCATTCATTTAATTTTTACTGTTTCAGATTCATTGAGGGTACAAAGAATTAGGTTACACTGAGTGCATTTGTTAAAGTCCCTCTTATAATTGTGTCCCTCCACCAAGAGATGTGTCATACACCATGAACCTCCATCCTCCTCCCTCCTCCCCACTCCCTCATTGCCCTATACCCCACCCACTTGTATTAGCTCATCTATTGCCTTCATATTAGAATAGAGTACATTGGACTCTTGATTTTCTATTCTTCTGATGCTTTAGCGTGAAGAATGTGTTCTACCTGCATCCAGGTTAATATAGAAGATGTAAAGTCTCCATCTGTTTTAGAGGCTGAATAGTATTCCATAGTTACCATTTCTGGATTGGTGGGAATTTAGGCTATTTCCACATTCTGATGATTGTACGTTGAGATGCAATAAATAGTCTAGTTTAGAAAATGTCCTTATGATAAAATAATTTTTTTCTTCTGGGTAGAAGCTCAGTAATGGGATTACAGGATCAAGTGGGAGGTCTAATTTGAATTCTTTGAGGATTATCCATACTTCCTTCCACAAGGGTTGTATTAGTTTGCAGTTCCATCAGCAGTGTAAAAGCGTTTCCTTCTCTCCACATCCATGCCAGGATCTGCAGCTTTAAGATTTTGTGATGTGGGCCATTCTTACTGGGGTTAGATGATATCTCAGGACAGTTTTGATTTGCATTTCTCTGCTGATTGGGGACAATGAGCATTTTTTCATATGTTTGTGAGCCATTCATCTGTCTGCTTAAGGGAAGGTTCTGTTCACTTCTCTTGCACACTGATATATGGGATTGTTGGGTCTTTTTTGTTGATTAATTTGAGTTGTCTGTAGATCCTGGTTATCAAGCTTTTGTCTGATTCATAAAATGCAAATATATTTTCCCATTCTGAAGTTTGTCTGCTTGCTTTGGTTGTTGTCTACTTAGCTGTACAGAAGCTTTATTTTTGTTGTTGTTTATTTTTGTTGTTCTTGCAATTGTCATGGAAGTCTTCTTCATAAAATCTTTCTCCAGGCTGATATCTTCATTTTTCCCCACACCACTTTCTTCAAGGATTTTTATTGTTCATGTGTTAGGTTTAAATCTTTTATCTATCTTGAATCAATTTTTGTAAGTGGTGAGAGGTGTGGGTCCAGTTTCAGTCTTTTACATGTGGTCATACAGTTCTCTCAACACCATTTATTGAATAGGAATTATTTTCTTGTTAGGTTTATCAAAGATCAGGTGGCTGCAAGATTTTAGTTTCATCTCATGGTTTTCTATTGGGTTCCAAATGTCAATGTCTCTTTTTCTGTGCCAACACCATGCTGTTTTGATCATTATGGGCTTGTAGTACAGCCTAAAGTCTGTTAGGCTGATACCCTTAGCTTTGTTTTTATTAGTAAGAATTTCCTTGGCTATTCAGGATTTCTTCTGATTTCATACAAAATGCAGAATTATTTTTTCCGTATCTTGAAAGTCTGATTATGCTATTTTAATGGGGACTGCATTGAATATGTAGATTGCTTTGGGAAGTATACACATTTTCATAATATTTATTCTTGCCAACCAAGAGCATGGTATGTTCTTCCATTTGTTAATGTCTTTTGCTGTTTCTTTTTTTATGGTTTTGTAATTTTCTTTGTAGAGGTCCTTCACCTCTTTTGTTAGGTATGTTTCTTGGTATTTCATTCTTATTTTTTCTTTTTGAGGCTACTGTGAAGGGAATTGTGTCCTTGATTAGCTTCTCATCTTGGCTTTTGTTGGCATATACAAAGGCTAAAAAATTGTGGATATTGATTTTATATTCTGAGACGTTGCTGTATTTTTTGATCACTTCCAAGAGTCTTATGGTTGAGTTTTCATGGTTCTCTAAGTATAAGACCATATCACCAGCAAAGAGGAAGAGTTTGACCTCCAAAACATTCATACCCTGCTAGGTTGAGATCTTTAAAGCTCACAAGAATCCTTCAGGGGCAGGTCTCACAGTGCACCCTGACTCCAGTTCCCATGGGGTATGGGAGTCCCTCAGCTGTCCCAGGAGTGGAGTTCTGACCCAGGTAGGCAGAATTAAGATGGCTTTGCTTTATACCTATCCCAAGTAAGACCTTCTCATGACCTTCCCACAATGGCCACCTCTTGGCCACCAAGGTCTTCTCAGAATGGCTGCCTCACCAGCCACCAAAGCTGTAGCAAATCTGCTCCAACTAACATTCAAATCTGGTTGCTATATACTGTTCAAATGTTCCCACTCTTGTAAGCTTTCCACTCAACTCACAGCTTCCCACAACAACTAAAAACTCTAGAAAAGGCTTCCTCCTGTCCCATACCTCTGTGGGGTGGTGGTTCATTCCAGCTGGTCACAATCACTTGCCTAATTCATTAGATTTCTACCACTCTAGATAATACGCTATATCCACCTACTACCTCCTTGTAGTGCTCCCTGAGCTGTGACTCCTGGTAAGATCCCTGTGCCAGGTATGGCTGGGTTCTCTCTTTTGCCCCTGTCATTCTAGCAGAACTCAGCTGAATAATCCTTTTGGTCTGCCACCTTGCCTTAACCTCTTGTATTTTATTTTCAATGTGTAGAAATGCCCTGAGTAGTTTTTAAAAAGATAGTGCAATGATCTGACTGATGTTCCGAAAGGATCACTGGGGCTGTATGACTGGGGAAAGAATGAAAGGGAGATTGTGGTCTAGCCAACAGATGATGTCAGCTGATGACCATGGTGATGATGTGAGGGTTAGGGTAAGAGATTAGACTGAGCGTGCATTTTAGATGCAGAGGAGATAAAGTTTTTTGATATGTTCTTACTTTGCATGAGAGAGAGGAAGGTGACATCACCTATATTTTAGACTTGAGTAACTGAAAGGAAGAAAAGGCCATTTAGATTAGAAAAAGGGGAGATTTGGATTTGGAGCATATGTGGATAGAAAAAGTAGGAATTTTGCCTATGATGCCAAGGAGAGATACTAAGTAGTGTTTGAGAAATGGTTCAGGAGTTCAGAGAAGAAGTGACTCCCAGAGATATTAAATTTGAAAGGTATAGATGGTGTTGAAGTCACGCAGCTGAAGGAAGAGAAGAGATATTAGGTGTGATTACTCGGGGTGGTTAAGGAGGGCAAAGAAGCACCAACAAAGAAGCCTGAGAAGGAGCAGCCAGAGTGGACAGTGGAAAATCAAGAGAGCATGAGGTAAGTGAAGAGAGGCTTTAGGGAAAGTAATCAGCTAGGAAGTCATGTAAATTAGGTAAGAAATAGAAATTATCCATAAGATTCGGTTAAGCAGAAGACATTGTTAGGGAAAAACTCAATTTTTATTTATTTTTTCTTAGAATCATGAGTTTTATTACTAATGGACTTACGGAGGAAGTAAAAAGAATGGGTCAAGTGTGTGCTGAACCTGAAGCAAAATCAAGCAACCTAATCAGGGCAGAGAAAGTCAGTGATATGAAATGTGGGTTAACTGGTATAACTTCACATAACAGACTTACTTCCAACTCTAAAGGAGCTAGATGTTTTGAATAGGACATATTTTAACAAAAGTCACTTCCTGAAGCAAGCCTTAATTTTTAAAAATTTCAAACTTTGCATGTATAGGCTTTAGAAACATTAAAATAACCCTTCTAGGATTATTCAATCTTTTGATAATTCAAATAAATTCAATTTATTTACTTATCGTATATTTCTTAGCAAACACACTTAGCCACAAACTTCATGAAGTTAGCTACCGAATATAAATTCAACTTAAATTTTAGGGTAAAATGCATGCAAATAATTTAAGAATTTTTACTCATCTACTTATACTAGCTATTTAGGCTAAATCATAGCATTATCTTCACCAAGCATCTGTGTCAGGATCCTTCAAGTTCTATGTTAATTCAAGTCTGTTTTCTGTGGTTTCTATTGCAATTGCTGACAAGGATGAATTAATATCACAGAAGTTCTACAACTCCTTTTTTACATTGGGGAAATTGCCAAGAGAAGTTTCTGTAGAGCACGACAGACAAAAGATTAATTGGAAAGGACTCAAAAGAAATGAAAGGAGAGATGGAGTCAATGTTCTTTAGAGAGTTTTGCTTTCAAGAGGAGCAAAGTGCATTTCAATCAAGGAAGTTTTTTTGTTGTTTTTCTATTTTTCTTTTTTGGACAGAAAGATATCAATATATGAATAAAATTGATATAAGCCAGAGTGGGTGAGTGGAACCAAGTTCTCGAGTAGGTGAGACGGCATGAATTCTGGAGGACAAGGAGAGGGTTTAACCTGAATGTAAAACTTTATCTTTGATCAGACAAGACTTTGTAGAACAGATTAAAGACTTCGAATTTCATGGACTAGAAATCTGGATGAACATTAAAAAGCTGATCAAAAGATGTGATGTCAGTTTGGGAAAATCAAATTATGGTGTAGCTTATGATAACCAGAATTTCCAGAAGAGAACAACCACGTAAGTGGTTGTGAGAGGAGCAGAAGAAAATGGAAATGGAGAAATAAAGGAAATAAAGAACAGGTTCTGAGGGGCCAACCTCATGGCCACTGATATCGTGAGAAGATAGATAACATGTCTAGGAGGCAGAACAGCCGAACACTGATAACTGCCCCCTCTGCTCACAGC
>CAUYQV010082006.1:0-46480 GCA_963574575.1 Galagoides demidoff
GCTGCATAATATTCCATGATGTACATATACCACACTTTACTAATCTGTTCATGGGTCTATGGGTACTTGGGCTTCTTCCACAACTTAGCAATTATGAATTGGGCTACAGTAAACATTCTGGTGCAAATATCTTTGTTATAACATGATTTTGGTCCTCTGTATATATACCAAACAGAGGAATTGAAGCATTGAACGACCTATTGAAGGATGGAACAGGTCTATTTTTAGATCCCTAAGTGATCTCCACACATCTTTCCCAAAGGAATATATTAGGTTGCATTCCAAGCAGCATGGCAGAAGTGTTCCCTTTTCTCCACATCCATGCCAACATCTCTGGTTTTGGGATTTTGTGATGTGGGCTAATCTTACTGGATATCTCAAAGTAGTTTTGATTTGCATTTCTCTGATGATTAAGGATGATGAGCATTTTTTCATATGTCTGTAGGCTGTGTGCCTTTCTTCTTCAGAGAAGTTTCTCTTTAAGTCCCTTGCCCATACTAAGATGGGATCACTTATTCTTTTCTTGCTAATATGTTTGAGTTCTCTGTGGATTCTGGTTATTAATCTTTGTCAGACATAAACTGAAAATATCTTTTCCCATTCTGAGGGCTGTCTGCTTGCTTTACTTACTGTGTTCTTGGCTGTGCAGAAGCTTCTTAGTTTGATTAGATCCCAGTAATGTATTTGTGGTATTGCTTAAATTGCCTAGGGGCAGGGTCCTCCTCATAAAATATTCTCCCGGGCCGATGTCTTCAAGTGTTTCCCCCACACTCTCTCCAAGAATCTTTCTGATTTCATGTCTTAAGTTTAAGTCTTTTATCCAGTGAGAGTCAATTTTTGTTAAAGGTGAAAGATGTGGGTCCAGTTTCAGTCTTCTACAAGATGCCAGCCAGTTCACCCAGCACCATTTGTTAAAGAGGCAGTCTTTCCCTCAATTGACATTTGGATAGGCTTATCAAAGATCAAATGACAATAAGTATCTGGATTCATCTCTTAGTTCTCAGTTCATTCCACACATTTACCTCTCTATTTTTGTGCCAATACCATGCTGTTTTGATCACTATAGATTTATAGTATAGTCTGAAGTCTGGTAGTGTGATTCCACCTGATTTGCTTTTATTTGTGAGTAATGTCTTAGCTATTTGAGGTTTTTTTCTGTTTCCATATAAAATGAAGTGCTAGTTTTTCCAGATCTTTAAAGTATGACAGAGGTGCTTTAATAGGGATTGCATTAAATCTGTAGATTGCTTTGGGTAGTATGGACATTTTAACAATGTTGATTCTTCCCAGCCATGAGCATGGTATGTTATTCCATTTGTTGACATCTTCAACTATTTCTTTTCTCAGAGTTTCACAGTTCTCTTTACAGAGATCTTTCACATACTTTGTTAGGGACACTCCCAGATATTTCATTTTCTTTTGCTCTACTGTAAAGGGAATAGAGTCCTCAACTGTTTTTTCTGCTTGACTACTATTGGTATACATGAATGCTACTGATTTGTGAGTATTGATTTTGTAGCCTGAGATGCTGCTGTATTCCTTGATCACTTCTAAGAGTTTTGTAGTAGAATCCCTGGTGTTTTCGATATATACAATCGTATCATTCAGCAAAGAGTGAATGTTTGATCTCTTCTGACCTTATGTGGATACCCTTGAACGCCCTTTCTTGCCTAATTGTGATAGCTAAGACTTCCATTATAATGTTAAAAAGCAGTGGAGACAATGGGCAACCTTGCCTGGTTCCTGATCTGAGTGGAAATGATTTCATTTAACACCATTCAATATAATATTGGCTGTGGGTTTGTTGTAGATAGCCTCTATCAATTTAAGAAATATCCTTTCTATACCTATTTTCTTAAGTGTTTTGATTACAAAAGGGTGCTGGATGTTATCAAAAACCTTTTCTGCATCAACTGCAAGAATCATATGGTCTTTGTTTTTTAATTTGTTTATGTGATGAATTATATTTATATATTGACATATATTGAACCAGCCTTGAGACCCTAGGATAAAAGCCACTTGGTCATGCTATATAATTTGTTTGATGTGTTGCTGGATTCTGTCTGCCAGGATCTTATTGAATATTTTTGCATCAATATTCACTAGAGATATCAGTCTATACTTTACTTTTCTTGTCGGGTCTTTTCCTGGTTTTGGGATCAATGTGATATTTGCTTCATAGAATGTGTTGGGTAGTATTTCTTCTTTTTCTGTATTTTGGAAAAGATTAATCAATACAAGTACTAGTTACTCTTTAAAGATTTGGTAGAATTCTATGTGAAGCCATCTGGTCCTGGGCATTTCTTTTTAGAGAGATTTTGTATAGTTGATGCTATTTCAGAACTTGATATAGGCCTGTTCAATATTTCCATTTCATTCTGGCTAAGTCTAGGATGGTGGCATGCTTCCAAGTATTGGTCTATTTCCTTCAGATTTTCATATTTCTGAGAATAAAGTTTCTTGTAATATTCATTAAGGATTTTTTGAATTTCTGAGGAGTCTATTGTTATTTTGTCTTGGACATTTCTGATTGATAAAATTAGAGATTTTACTCTTTATTTCTTGGTTAAGTTAGCCAAAGGTTTATCTATTTTATTGACCTTTTCAAAAAACTACTTTTTTGATTTATTGATCTGTTGTATAATTCTTTTGTTTCCTATTTCATTTAATTCTGCTCTAATTTTGGTTATTTCTTTTCTTCTGATGGGTTTGGGATTGGAATGTTCTTCCTTTTCCAATTGCTTGAGATGTCCCTTTAAGTTGTTAACTTCCTCTCTTTCTATTCTCTTGAGGAAGGCACAGTGCTATAAATTTCCCTTTTACGACTGCCTTTGTGGTATCCCAGAGGTTCTGGTAATTCATGTCTTCACTATTGCTTTGTTCCAAAAATTTGGTAATTTCCTTCTTAATATCATTTATGAACCAGCTATCATTCAGCATAAGGTTATTTAGCTTCCATGTTTTTGTATGAGTATGCAGATTCCTGTTGAAACTGAGTTCAACTTTTATTCCATAATGATCTGGGAAGATGAAGGAATAATCTCTATTCTTTGAAATTTGCGGAGGTTAGACTTGTGATCAATTTTGGAGGATGTTCCATGGGCTGATGAGAAGAATATGTATTCAGTTTTGTTAGGATGGAATGTTCTGTAGATGTCTGTTAAATATAATTGTTGAATGGTTAATTTTAAGTCTAATTTTCCTTTGCTTAGTTTCTTATTGGAGGATCTATCCAACACTGCCAAGGAGTGTTAAAAATCTCCGACTATTATGGTGCTGGAGGAAATCAAGTTGCTCATGTCTGTTAGAGTCTTTCTTATAAATAGAGGCACATTCTGGTTGGGTACATAAATGTTAATAATTGAAATCTCATCGTGTTGAGTGTTACCCTTAAGAAATATGAAGTGACCATTCTTATCTTTCCTTACTTTTATTGATTTAAAGCCTATTGTAGCTGCGAATAAAATTGCAACACCTGCTTTTTTCTGATTTACATTTGCCTGAATTATAGATGACCATCCCATCACCCTGAGTCTTTATTTATCTTTTAAGGTAAGATGAGATTCTTGTATGCCACAGATATCTGGCCTGAATTTTTGTGTCCAGTCAGCCAAACAGTGTCTCTTTAGAGGACAATTTAAGCCATTCACATGAATTTTCATAGTCCTGGTAATACTTTGAGTATCAAGTTTTTCAAAAGTCCAGTGGATATTTTTAATTCTTTTGCCACTGAAGAAGTTGGAATTTGATCAAAAGTTTCTGAGTGAGTTTACTTTGGTAATAAAGGATTGCGCTGGTCATTATAGAGGATAGGTTTAAGAATATCCTGGAGAGCTGGTTTAGTTATGGCAAGTTTCATCAACATGTGAATGTCATTAAAGTATTTAATTTCTCCACCATAAATGAAACTCAGTTTAGCTGGATACAGGATCCTGTGTTGAAATTTATTTTGTTTTAACAGGTTAAAGGTCAATGATAACCATCTTCTAGCTTGAAAATTTTCATCAAAGATATCTGCAGTCATTCTAATATTCTTCCCCTTGTAGATTATGGTTTTCTTATGACTGGCTGCTTGTAGAATTTCCTCCTTCATATTAACTTTGGCAAAGTTAATATAATGTGTCTGGGAAATGCTTTATTTGGGTTGAGTCATGCTTGGGTTCTGAAACTGTCTGCTATCTGAATTTCAGAATCTCTTGCCATGTTTGGGAAGTTCTCCTTCATTATCTCTTGGAGTAGAGCATCTGGGCCTTTTGAAGCCACCTAGTTGCCTTCAGGAATTCCTATAAGACAAATATTAGTTTTCTTTGAATTGTCCAAGAGCTCTCTGAGATAATGATCCATTTTTGCTCTCCACTTCTCTTCTTCTTTGAATGTTTGTGAGCATTCAAAAGCTTTGTATTCAATGTCAGAAATCCTTTCTTCTGCTTGCTCCATTCTATAACTGAGGAATTTACTGTATTTCTCAGATCTTTGAGGGCTGCAAGTTCTTGCCTCAATGTGTCAAAATCTTTGGTAATTTTTTCTTTGAATTCATTGAATTCTGGAGACAACTTTTGAAATGCTCCTTTAATTTCTAATTCCAGTTTACCTCCATTCTGTTAATCTTACTTGCAATCCAAATTCTGAATTCAATTTCTGAGATCTCAGCCATTTGTTTATAAATGAGATCTTCTGGTGTGTCTGCCTTGTAATTTCATGAGGGAGTTGATCTACTCTAATTATTCATGTTGCTAGAGTTTTTCCACTGATTCTGCCCCATGATTATTTTTCACCATTTAAATAGATGAGCAGATAAGGTGAAATTGGATTGGGGGCTCCTGGAGTCGTGATTAACCAGCCCTTTGACCAAGAGCTGGGACTGGTGACTGCAGGTTTTCCCCTACAGGTTTTTAAAGAACCCATACAGTACTATGGCCTGAGACACTGGGGACCTGCTTGGTGTGGTGGGGCTAAGTGGCTCTGTCTTGTTTTCATCTGGTCTCTGTCCAATCCTAGTGAATCAGTAACTCTGAGTTGAAGTCTAGCTGTGGAGAAATACAAGCAACTAAGACACCCCACCCCCCAGAGGCAACAAATGGAAAAGGAAAATCAAACCTTTCCACAACAATATAATCAGGGTACCACCTTGGATGGTCCTCGGGTGACTGGCGCAGGTGAAGAATTCCAAATCAATTGTCCCGCTCAGTACCAAGTCTCAAGTGGGAGAGTTCAAAGGGTCTCCAGCAACTAGATAGCAGGGATCTGTTGCAGCTTGAGTATGACTTGCTTTGGTGGTCCATGGAGTCAGCAGGGCCCACCCAGCAAATGAATTAGTCCAGAAAGGTTGATGTCTCCTTCCCCACCTTGCATCTCTGTCATGCCCAGCTGTAACCCCCTCAGGGCTGTGACCCAGTTCCCTCCAATGAGCAGAAACACCAGGGATTTGTGCCTACCTGAGTCGCTGGGAGATCTGTTTCCTCAGCTAGGCTGCTGTGTCTGCCAACAACCGGCAGGGGGAGCTGAAGCCTGACTACCTCAGGTGCTTATTGGATGCTGGGAAATTTCACTCAGTTCCAGCCCTGCCCCTGATTGATGTTGCTGCCAACTATATTCTTGTAGAGTTTGCCTTTCTGTTTTTGGCTATATTCCCCTGCAGGCCAGGTGCTGTTTGAGTTCACAGAAACTGCAACTCAGCCCTGCCCTGTACCACTGCCACTGAGCCAATTCTCATGGAGCTGGCATCTTTGTTTCTGCTGTACTCTGTGTTGGGGGTGGGTGTGGTTAGAGCTCACAAACAACTCTCAGTTTCTCCTCTTCCTTGAGCTGATTCTGCTGCTATACCTGCTTTTCACATGGAGATTCTATTCTTTGTCCTTGCTGCACCCGACCTGGGCAGGTACTGTCTCAGGCATACCCTTTGCTCATGGGGGCCTGCATTTCCATCCCAGATCTGTTCTTCCCATGGCCTCCACCAGAGCACAGGTCTGGCTCCCTCTGCTTGCTATGAAAAGTGGGAAGTGTTTCTCCAAAACATCACCAGGTGTGTGAGCCCTATTGCTCCCACTGCTGCCACTGCTGTGCCGGGCAGCAATGCACCATCTTTCCCTCTCCCGTATGGATCCCTTGCTCCACAGTCCCCACTTTACACCTGTGCTTCTAATTCAGCAAGACTTGTAACAGCCCATACCCTGTCCACAACTCTAGAAAAAATACCTAAGAATCTGGACTCCATGTGGGAGAGGCTTCTAGACCATGGGGTGAGCGTGGAGGGGAGTGCTGGGAATTCAGTATTGTGGGTAGAGTATATGTTCAGATTTATGGCTGTCGGGAGAGTGCCATAGCACACTAGTGGTTCCTCTCTGTGGAATAAAATAGGAGGAGATCTGAACTCTGCTCGCTTATTTGTAGAAAGTATCCTGTGAGCTATTCTCATGGGGGAGGGGACTCCTGTCTGCTTGGCAATGGGTTTTGTACCTATTGTTTCCCTGGGGTTGTAGCTCCCCTAAGCAGGGGTGGTGTGTGCTCTTCAATATTCTCTCTGGGCTCAGCTCCAAACCATCAGCTTAGTTGCTAAACTTCTGTCCTTTAACTCTCCTTCTGGACAGGAGCCTCTGCGTAAAGCTTGTTCCAGTTGGCCATCTTGCCTTCTCCCCGCCCCCGTATCTTATAATTTTAATAAATTATTGGTTTTCAAAAGGATAGCAATGTAACACAATACATTAATATATTTATTAATATAAATATGAATTCATATAATATTTATAATTATATATTATAATTATATAGTAATTAATATGTTATTAATTATAACACAATATTAACACTACTTACTGCACATTCTAAGAATGTTGCAACATTGCTAGTAGAAAAGTTGAACAAAATGTTATCTGATACATATAAATACAACACAAAACAATAGCTTATTATGTAAAACACATACACTGTTTGATAATTTTTTACCAGTATATTGAACCTAATTAGAAAAAAAAGAATATAGAAAACAACTGTGACCATTAAGCAATGAGTGGTGAGTGGTTAAATTTAAAACAACCACACATGTCAGGGAAATAGTATAAAAATTCAGATTTTAATTGCAAAAATTTCTGGAAGGATATTCTCTAGAGATCCTTCTAATTTCCAAGCTGTGTAGAGGAAATATAAATGTGTGTGATATATTTATACACACACACACACATATATATATATATATACATGGGGTGGGGAGAGAGAGAGAGAGAGAGAACCCTCACCAAATTAGCTATATACAGTTAAATAGGCAGAAGGCCATTAGCTTAATGTTTTCTCCTTTCCATGGTTACAAACTACAACCTAACTTAGTACACGAACAAATGGAAACTTTATATAGGGATATATGTGAGTGTATGTGTGTGTGTGTGTGTATAAATGTATATCTGCATATATACATATATAAATGTATTTTTTTTTAGTAACAAAAATACAGGTTCCAGCCAATGACAAACAGCTTAATTGAAACCAATCATAGGCAGCCAACTCATCCAAAAAAGCAAATGCCTAACTATAGCAATGACTCTTGACCTTGCTTCCATGTTCAGTTTATAAAAGGTAACTTCTTACCTTGCCGGGTGGACCTTCCTGAACCTCTCTTGCTTTAACGTTACTTGATGCACAAATTTTTCTCTACTCAAGTAAATTCTACCTAGTTTGATTTGCCTAAAGTTCTTCTTATAAATATGTGTGCATGTATGTGTACATATGTATGGAATGTATGTGTGTGTCTGTGCATGTATATTTTGATACACTCAGGCTTAGAGAGGTAAAAATTACCTTTTTCTGCTGTGTAAGTCAAAATATATCTTGGAGTTTGCAGTTATACATATTAAATTCATTTAGGTTAAATTTATCTCAATAGATAAGTGAGATTCTTTCTTCTTGGACTTCTATCTAGCAGTCATAAGGTTGTCTTAGCCATTTGGTTAGGTATGGGTATAAGCTGTATAGTGTAAGAACTGTGGGCTCAAATCTCATCCTCACAGCGAGTGACCTTGGACTAAATAAACACATCACTTGACCTAAGTGTCTTCTTTGTACAATTGGAATATACCAACGTCACTAAAAAAGGGCTAAACAAGGGTTAGTAATTTTTAAGTTTAAGTGTACACCTGTATTATTTTATACATAAATTGCATTATTATTGTTCTTTTTTCTTTAATCTTATGGAGGGAAAAAATTATGTCTTCTTAGCACAATGCTTAGAAAATGGAGTTCCTTTGTTAAATGTTTATCTAGTAAATGATTTATCAATGTTTCTGGGTATATTTATTCTAACCACTCAGGAAAATGTTATAATTTGGGTTCTGAATATTAGATACTAAGGACAATCACACACAAGCCCTCAGGAAATTTTGAATTAATATAAAGCTAATGTTTGAATGCAAGATATGACCTTCTTACCCAGGACTATTCCCAAGTGTCGAGCTCAAGAGTATGATTCCAGGCACATACCAATGTATACCTATACTGACACATCTCTGCTCTAAGTAAACATTAAGTCAAAATATCTTAACATCAGCAAAGTGCAGACAAAGGTCATTTGTCTTCAAAATTCAAAAGTTTAAATATTCACCTTGCTAGATAAATCACAAAGATTTGTACATATTTCAACAATCCACCAAGAGATCCCCCCAAATGAATAAAATATCACATAATAGACATAAGAATTAGTTGAAATATCAATAATTCTTGACACTTTATATAAAAAAGTGACCTATAATAATAAAATTATTAACAGAATGGACATACTGATGGCAAAAGATTTCTAGCATTGCTATAATTTTATTGTCCCATTTAAAGATCTTAATTTCTCATCATGAAATCAACTCATGTGTCATAGAATCTTTACTATCTTGAATTATAATTTAGTAACCTTTGTATGCTTTGTGTAATGAATGTTGTTTCATGTATAAAAATTGGAAATATTAGGAATAAATGAAAACTTAAATGTGACTTTTATATTATTTTATAAGTGAATATTTGATAAGTATACATGTTAATTATGAATTTATTAATAACTCCAATAATAGATTTTGTAATGTTTATGTCCTTTTTAAAATGAAAGCTATTGAGCTATTACTAATTATTAAATGGATAAGTAAATACAAGGACATTTATCAGTTAAAATATTCTTCATATATACCTACCTCTTTACCTACTACTGGCAAAAATAACTTTATTTTATAACTAGAAATATTCATGCCAAAATTTAGCACATAAAGTAACAGGCAATATTCACTGAAGACCTGTGCATGTCTGCATAGAGTATGGCATTGGTTCTCATTTTCACCTCATTTCCCACATTTATTTTCTGAACATAAAATATTGAAAATTAATAATATTGCATCTCTTTCTAAATAAATAATTTCTAGGAATTACTTTTCTACAAACTTTAGAGAATTACTAACAAATGAAATATTGCATTATGCAATTATTGATGCTTTTTATCAGAAAGGCCCAATGAGATGGCCGTGGCTAGCCAAGTTAACTTCACAGTATGGGACTCTGTCTTCCTAGATGTTGAGCTCTGTGGAGAAAAGAATCAAATGCTAAAATTACTTACAATGAAATTGTGAGGACTGAGCTTTGTGGTCTATCCAGAGTGTCAAGAGAGCAAGGGTAGAGACATGGTAATAGGGGCCAGGGACCGAAACAGAGTGAGGGTCTAAACGGAAGTCAGTAGGAGTGATCCAAATGGAGACCTGCACAGTTACTAGACCAACAATGACATCGTTTAGCTGTTATTATAAATTCATGTGAAATGTTTGATAGGGATTAGGGTGTGACCTTATTAAGTGACCACAACAAGGCAGAGGTCAGTGTTCCTATCACATACTTCCTCACTAAGAAAGTATGCCAGGTAATACTTTGAGCTCCTAGTATTTCTGGTATTTGTCTGGTTACTTCAAGAATGACATTGAGAATTGTCCAGCATTAAGTTATCTTGTGCAACCCCAACTCTAAAACTGTGGCAAGAAAATTTCTTCTATACAGGATCTTTAAGATGCAATTCAAAACTGGAATTTCTATAGTTCCATGAAATTAAAAGTGTTAGAATGAAACCTCATACTCACATTTTTTCTTGCCAGAAAATACACAGTTATGTACATATTTATTATAATAATTATAAACTTTTTTATTTGCTTATTTGTTGATCAGGCCCAGGCAAGACTTGAACCCACCACCCCTGCCGTGCAGGGCTGGCACACTAAACACTGACCTATGGCAGCCAGGAATATAATCCAATATAATCATTACAAACTTTAATTCAGAAAGCATTGATTCAAAATAATTCCTATCCAATAAAGACAGGTAATTCTCACAGAAAATTACAACTAATAGATTTACAAGCAGTGAATATTTTCATTATACTAATTTAGGCTTTTTTGCACTAAAGGAGACCACTATAGTGGAGTTGGCATTTCAAAATGTTTTACCCAAGGGATTTTTTTTTGGGGGGGGGAGGCAGAGTCTCAGTTTATTACCATTGGTAGAGTGCTGTGGCATCACAGCTCACAGCAATCTCCAACTCCTAGGGACAGGCAATTCTCCTGCCTCAGCCTCTTGAGTAGCCAGTGAGTATAGGTGCCCACCACAATACCCAGCTATTTTTTTGTTGCAGTTTGGCTGGGGCCGGGTTTGAACCTGCCACCCTCAGTATATGGGGCCGGTGCTCTACTCACTGAGCCACAGGCGCTGCCCTACCTAAGGGATTTTAAACTTAAAAAATAAGATTACAAGGATCAGATCAGTATTTATTGCATCATTAATACAATACTTGTGATAATTCAGAAAGGAGTAGGTTAAATTTGTGTTGCCACTAAACTAAAAGAAGTTTTTAAATGAATCAGTAGTACTTAAAAATGACTATAATCATTGCTTACAGGGTTCAAATGGCTCAACTACACCCTATTAAGAGCATTATAGTGTTTTAAGATTTCAGTCATAGAAATAGTAAGATGCATGTGTATGTGTGTGTGTATATATATATATATATACATGTATGTATATATTTCTACATATTCAGTAGAAATTTTACTAGGAATTATTGAAGATTGTACTTTTCTTTGAGAAGCAAAGTCCACTTTTGAATTTATTATAAAGATTGGCATCATCTAAATAACACACTAAGACACACCTGATTTATAATTTGGAATGAATATTTAGGGAGAATATGCATTATAGGATGAATAATGATAAATCCCGCTAAATTAAAAATACCAAAGCATTAAAATTGCACCATAAAAACAAAAGATAATTGAAATAATTAAACAAGTGTAATAAAATGTATAAAAAACTCTTTGCTGCAAAGGTAAAGAATGCAATAGCATTGGGGATTAATACTTCACCGATACGTGAAGATAAAATTATAAGCAGGAAAATTGAAAAAGAATAAAGCTTATTCCACTAGATAAAATGTCTAAGGAAACAAGAAAATATGAATAAAATCCCCATTACTACCACCAAATTTAATTTGATAAATTAAAATCAAGAAACAGACTCTTGCTAATCTGATTTTAACCTGTGAAGAATGATGTCTGGATATAGGCCAGATTCATAGTACATTGATTACAATTTAAAGTAGTTCAAACTTATCTCTTTGGAGACTATTTTACATAAATTTATTTATGAAATAAATATTTGATTATAGTTTAGGGAAATGAATGCTTTTCTGACATATGTTAGAGATATTCACAAAGGCAGGGTTCAATTTTACTTCCTAATCAAGATCTATATTTAACATGTCTGTAATTATTCAAAAAAGACAACATCAGATGCCACCCCAAGTAATATGGTAAAACTTCAAAAATTCAAAATTCTAAATTGTTAAGGAAAGCATGATATAACAATTGAAATGAAAATCACAGTTTTATCTTATGTATTTAATACTGTTAATGTTTTGTGTATATGTATGTGTGTATGTTCCAAAATTGTAGCAACTGAATCTCAATGGATTGTAAGGGGATTTATGTGTACTTACCAAAATTCATCCAAAAATTACTTTTTTATTGATATAATTTTAAATTTATCAATGTTAAAAGGGAAACATAAATAATTAAAAATTTCCACAGAGGCTTATCCAAACAATTACACACATCATTCTGATTATTTTTTAACAATGTCCAAAGAAATAATTCTACCATCCTTACATTGCTTTCTAGTGTTGTATATTGACAGTAAATATTTTATATATATTTTAATGACATCGATTAGATCAGACAGACAGGAAGGAACATTATTCGAGGGCCCTGTGTATTCCATATATTTATATCCCAAATAATTTTATCCTCTTCACAAAGACTGAGATCTAACAGTTCACAATTTGTTGATGTGAAAACTGATGTGAATAGTCAGGATGCAAAGTAATTCTGTTTATCTTAAAAGGAAGGATGGAAATTTTGCAAGAAATCATGGAAACTTGTAGCAATGGGTAGCAGCCAGGACAGTCCTGGTTTACACCTGTTACCTGATGGTGATTATTAATCATGCCTCTTTCGCTCTCAAATGTCTTCCAACTTAGATGACAAATTATATGGTTAGTGGAGCAGTGGGGAACCATGACAGGCTTTTTAGTAGATAATGACATGGTATGGGCAATGCTTTAGAAAGATTAATCCGGAAGAAATGTGTAGAAAGGAATGAAGATAAGAAAGACTTGAAGCAGAGAAACCAATTAAGTGCCTACTTCAATCATTCCAGAAAATGTAGTGAAAATCTGCACTGGACAGGGACAATGAAAGGAGAGGAAGCTCTGTAAGACCAGCTGCTGGAGTGGTGCTGCAGACGTGGAACACAGAGTATCCGGTTGTTACATATTTTGTTATGAGAAAGATTGAAGAAGTAATGGTGCTTGCAAGGTTTGGATCTTGAGTGATCGAGAATATCAGGGTGTCCCTATCCTGTGGAAGGCACTGTATTTGTGCTCTTGGCCTGGAATTTCTTGTTAGTTTTGTTTTGGTTTGGTTTTTACATCTTTTGAGAAAGCTGCTTCAATTAATATGGATTTTGTGACTTAACACTTTCTCATAAATTATTCTACTTCAAGTACTAAGAGGCCAATTTACATTTGTCTGTGGAGTTTCTAGCTGTGTAGATCTTTCATGGAATATGTTTGACTTTTAAAATCGTATTAACCCCTAAATTCTAAAATTTTCACAATTGATTATTCTTTACTCTTTGCATATATTATCCTGAAGAACATCCCCTCAACCCAGCATGAGAAATATTTTGCAGATAAAAAAATTGATTTATGGTACCTTTTACATTATTCCATAGAATCGACACTATATGCAATGGAAGTTATCATTCTTAGATTACTAGGACCAAGCAAGGCCTTTCAATCTAAACAGTGCAGATATACTTTCCATTTTAGTAAAAATTCAGAGAATAATACTAATAGGGAAATATTACTGACAAGTTATATTTGTCAGCAAAAAATTTTAAGGTAATTTTAAGGATAAAACATTGCATTCTTCTAAATTAAAAAAAAAAGTTTCAAAATTTTTATCAGGAAAGCTGATACCTGTAATGATGTGTTCAGTGAAAAGACAGGATTAGGAAGTGCAATGAGGCTTTTTTAGTGGATGGAAGGATTGGCACTGTTCTTTTATTTGGAGTATTTAAATATATATGTTACATTTAGGTTTGTAGAAGTCCATCACTAGCTCTATTTATATTCATTAGTTGTGATCAAAGCTGTTAGTTTTAACTTATAAATGAGACAAAAAGTGATGGAAGCAAAAAAAAAGATACTAGCTATTTCCTGGAGCTTTTTGAGCAGGAGGTCAAGGGAAATGGAAGGTTTTGAAAAGAATAATTTTATCTCTGAGAAAGAAAATATCTACAGCAAACTCCAGTGAGGAGTGAGCAAGAAAAATTCTATGTATAGCTATAATGAAACTCCATGTACACGGAAAAAAGACAAATTGTGGGGAAGAAATAGCTCATGCAAGATACTAGGTGTTGTTACTATTTTAGGGCAAGTTGGCTATAAACAGAATGGCCTGTGAGGAGATGAAATGAGCAGAAGGTAGTAACCAAAGATACATGTAAATCCACTGTTGATAGGCTATGTGTAGTTCATGCAGTGGGAAAAATGTTTACACTCCCACCGTAATTGCAGCTACCATTACTATAACACAGTAGGTAATGCGTAAGCAATTTACACCAACTGCGTGTCAGTGACATTAAGAGACATCATTAACCTTTATAGATGGAGAGACTGAGGGTTGAAAAGATGACCCACTTTGCTGACATCGCCTATCCTCGTAGAGGTTTGGAGGGTCTATTCTGTGGCTTCTGACAGTGAAGACTATCTTCACTGTGCGCTAAACTCTGAACCCACATACTCTGAACCAGTGCAATAGTTTGAATCTCCAATTCCAGGGAATCTCTAAAATCACAACAGCTGACTATTTCATAAATAGGTATTTTATCACACATAGCTTGGTTATACTTGGAAAGGTCTCATTGAAAAACCAACAGTCTTTTATCTCCGTATTATCTCCGAATAATTAAAATTAATGTTTCCCAACCTTCTACTAAAGCTTCAATGTGGAAAAGAGTATGATTTATAAAGAAAGTGATACAACAAACTGATGCTCCTTTCTCTTAATTTTACCTTTTGAATAAAACACATATTTTCTCACCAAAATTGTGTGAAAATACTTACATGGTGGACACCTTTCTTTGTAATTTCTTAACAATGAATGACGCTTGCCAAAATTTTTTTGCCTACCTTTTGTGCTTACTATGCTCTCAGATAAAATTTTTCTGTGAAAATCTTTACTAAAGAAATGATATTTGAAGACCCAAACATTTAAACAATGATATTTCAAAATAAAATAATTTTAGCAGTAAATCAACCTCCATTTTATCTGAAGGCATAGTAAGCACAAAGGTAGACAAAAATTGTTGGTGCATGGCATTCGTTGTTAAGAAATTACAAAGTAAGGTGTCTACCATTTAGGGATTTCTCACACATGGAAAATATTAGTTTTATTTGAAAAGTTAAATTAAAATAAATATGTATCAGGTTGCTACCATCACTTTCTTTATAACAAATACTGACTGAATCAGTTAAGATATTTCTTATATACTTTAAAAGTTACTGAGCACTGGTGAATATCTTCCTATTGCCCCTGAGATGTGTCTGAAACACATCTACCTTTTGTGCTTACTATGCTCTCAGATAAAATTTTTCTGTGAAAATCTTTACTAAAGAAATGATATTTGAGACCCAAACATTTAAACAATGATACTTGAGTATGTACAACAGAGTATGTCACTGGGCTTTCTAATTGAATTCAGCGAGTGGGTGACCAGAAAGGACATCTGGAAATGGGAACTGGCAAAGCTATGTTAAAGTGTATCTCCCCCATCCGGCTGGAGAGGTTGCTTTTACTGGGAGGTATCCATCTGGGTAAAGTTCCTTCAGTCTGTCTTTCTTGTAGGCTCCAATCACTGTTCCCGTCTCCCCCTGCTCCTTCACACGGGGGAGTGTTAACCATTACCTCTGGGCTTTTCCTACACCATTTGTGTTCATTTGTTAAGGCTGCTAAAGTACTATAGACTGGGTGGTTTAAACAACAAAAATATTTTCCCTGCACTCTGTCCAAGTTTATAGTTTCATGTCTTATGAGGAGGACTCTTCTGACAACTGAAGCAACTCCAAAATATATTACTGGGATCTTATCAAACTAAAAAGCTTCTGCACAGCCAAGAACACAGTTAATAAAGCAAGCAGATGGCCCTCAGAATGGGAGAAGATCTTTGCAACTTACGTTCCTGACAAAGGTTTGATAACCAGAATCCACAGAGAACTCAAACTAATTAATAAGAAAAGAACAAGTGAGCCCATTTCCTTAAAAGCAAGAGATTAAACAGAGCTTCTCTGAAGAAGACAGGCACATGGCCTATAGACACAGGAAAAAATGGTTCTCATCTTTAATCATCAGAGAAACACAAATTAAAACCACTTTGAGACATCATTTAACTCCAGTAAGAGTGGCCCACATCACAATATACCAAAACTACAGATGTTGGTGTGGATGTGGAGAGAAGGGAACAACACTGCTGCTTGTGGGAATGCAAGCTAATTTGTTCCTTTTGGAAAAAAGTTTGGGGAAAACTTTGGGAACTAAAAGTAGACTTACCATTCAATCCCATAACTCCTCTACTAGTATATACCCAGATAACCAAAAATCATTTTACAATAAAGATACTTGCACCAGAATATTTATTACAGCCAAATTCATGATTGCCAAGTCATGGAAGTAGCCCAAGGACCCATCGACCCATGAATGGATTAACAAATTGTGGCATATGTACACCATGGAATATTATGCAGCCATAAAAAAGATGGAGACTTTACCTCTTTTATGTTTACAGGGATGGAGCCGGAACATATTCTTCTTCTTAGTAAAGTATCTCAAGATTGGAAGAAAAACTATCCAATGTACTCAGTACAATTATGAAACCAATATACAATCACCCACACTTTCATACATGATAAAACACAACTATAACCCAGAATAAAGAGAAGGGAAGAGAAGGATGAGGGGAGGGAAGTGGGGAGGCTGGGTAGAGGGAGGGTAATTGGTGGGACCTCACCTACTGTGCATAATGCAAGGGTACATGTCAAATCCATTAAGAATAGAGTCTTAATGCATCAGTTAAGAGAGGTGAAGGCTATGTTAACCAGTTTGATGTAGGCATTCCAAATTGTATATAAAATCAGCACATTGTACCCCATAAATACATTAATGTACACAGTTATGATTTAATAAAAAATATTTAAAAAAAAAACAAGAAAAATGTGTTGTCTCACAGTTGTGAAGGCAAGATACCTGAGATCAGGGTGGCAGCAGGGAGGTCCCTTCTAAGGCCATGAAGGAGAATCCTTTCCATCCTGTAGTGCTCTACAGGCAAATCATTGGCATTTGTAAGGAACCTCACCCATGCTGCCTTCATATTCTCATAGCATTGTCCTTGTTCAAACATTTTTAAATGTAAGAAATAGCTATCTTTGGATACGGGAAGTATGTTTATTTATTTATATTTCTGAGACACAATCTCACTCTGTCATAGCTCACAGCAACCTCAAACTCCTAGGTTGATGCGATTCACCTAGTGTCTCACCCTCCCAAGTGTCTGGGACTACAGGTTTCCCCAAAACACCTGGCTAGTTTTTTCTATTTTTAGTAGAGACAGCATCTCACTCTTGCTCAGGCTGGTCTCAAATTCCTGAGCTCAAGCAATCTACCTGCCTCAGCCTCCCAGGGTGCTAGGATTGCAGGCCTAAGCCACTAAGCCTGGCCAGAATCCAGAAGACCATATCATTCCTTTTCCATGTGCAAAGGTGGATTTTGAACAGGAATCATGATATTTTGTGTACAGAAATGCAAGTATTAAAAAATTGACATTAAGAAAGTTTATGGAATTTTGAAGCAAGACAAACAAGTGTTTCAAATACACTAATAAAAATGTCATGCTTTAAAGATATTGAAATTAAATAAATTCCATTCCTCAGGTTTGTTGGCATAACCATTTAGTCATGCACTGAGAAGAAGCCCCCATGTAATATGAGTTTATAATTCTTATCACCTTTCTCAATAATGAAACATTTATTGCAAAATTGATTAAACAGAAAATGCATCAATTAGCAAACATAAAAGAAGTGTTGACTATTGTATAGAATGGCATTAACACCACAGTCTTCAACAAATATGAGAAGGGGGCAATGCCAAGAGTTTGGATGAGGTATAAAACTTCTCAAATGATAAGAAAGCTGACCGGCTGAGTTAAAAACAGAAAAATTTTATTAAAGAATGGAAGTGGTCAATATACAGATGGAAGGCTTGTAGAGTAGAAGTTGAAATGAAAACCATTCTAATGTTAAAAAAAAAAAAACCTTTAACAAACTTGACCCCCCCAAATGTATAGATATCCTTTTCCATTTTTTAGTAATAAGGTTTCTTGAGGGTTATATTTATAATAATAATATATATTCCTCCAAGAAATGCTATATCTTAAAATGTTGTAAATGCTAAAATGCTTTATAGTTGTATATTTTGGAGAAATAAAAAGAGCAAACAGGAGTTAGTTTTATGTGTTGCTTTGCCAAACATCTTAGTGTTGCATTTATGGGTCTGGAATCATAAAAAAGGGAGCATATGTATAGCCTAAATATTTCCAAGAAGAATGTCCCGACTTAGAGGTGCCATTTCCTCTGAATGTTTGTTTCAAATACATGCTCAGGAAAGAAGGAAAGGAGAAACTGTGAATTCAGAGGGTAAAATCTACAGATAACAAGGTTGCATAAGCAACAGACGGACATTGAAAAGGGTCAGGGGATCATCAAAATCATGGTTGAATCAGGAGAGACAGGGGAAACTACAGCCTTGCAGAAAAAGAAAAACAGAACTTTAAAATTATGGAGCAAAATGAAGAGAAAAGACATGAAGATTGTGCACTGGGAGAATAAGGACAATTGTATGTTATGTTCAGAAAAATTCAATGGAAAGAATGATTTTAAATAAAGAGAATGAACTGAGTCTTATATAATGTTAAATTTGGGAAGCATGACTTCTCAATGTCCACTAAGTTAAATCATCGTTTCCCTGAACTACAGATAGACTGACTGGATTCCATGTCTGCCTAACAGATGAGGAAAACATGCATTTACTTAGGCAATAATATATGATCATAAAGTAAGCAATAAATCCAGACCTTAGTGGAGACCATCTACGGCTACTCAGGACCATTCCTTTGTTGCTTCTGCTGTCCTGACATCCTCACACCTGGACCAATTGGTATCTTATGTCTACCTAAGAGTCAGTCTTTATAAGAGCAGACCAATGTTATCAACCTCTTTCACTTATGTAACAACAACAACAAAAAAATGCATCGGTCTAGTCTATAAAATCTTCAACTTCTAGTTCAAAAAGACTGCTAATTACTATCAATATGGAAGGTGGAAACCTCATGGCTGGGTAAAATCAGATGCGAATCTTTGATTTTGCCCCTTTCTGGATATTATACTTTGAATATCAGTTTGGTTCTCTACAATTTGAAGGTGAAATTTTTAAAAAATTGTGGGTTAAAAAGAATTGACAAACTCTTAGCATTTTAACCATTTTTGTTGTTGTTGAGGCAGAGTCTCAAGCTGTCGCCCAGGGTACAGTGCCTTGGCGTCACAGCTCAGAGCAACCTCCAACTCCTAGGTTTAAGTGATTCTCCTGCCTCCGCCTCCCAAGTAGCTGGGACTACAGGCGCCCACCACAACGCCCAGCCATTTTAACCATTTTTAGTGTACAGTGCAGTAGAGCTAACTATATTTATATCACTGTGCAACACATCTCTGAAACCTTTTCATTTTGAAAAATCAAAACTCTATGCACATTGAGCAGAACTCCCTATTTTCTCTTCCCCCAGTTCCTGGCAACAATCATTCTACTTTATGTTTCTATGAGTTTAAAGACTTTAGATACTTCAAATAAGTAGAATCAATAGTCTAAGGCTTCTGGGACTGATTTATTTCACTAATATAACGTCCTCGAGGTCCATCCATGTTGTAGCCTTTGACAGCATTTCCTTCTTCTCTGAGGCTGAATAATTAATTTGAGGCTGGTCCTAAATCATTTTTTCTTTATCCATTCATACACTGAAGAACATTTGGGTTGCTTCCATCTCTTGGCTGTTTTGGAAAGTGCTTCAATAAACATTGGTGTGCAGATATTTCTTTGAGATCCTACTTTGCATATTTTCGAGTATATACATTAAAGTGGAGTGCAAAAAAATTAAAGTGGATAATATGGCAATTCTATTTTATTTTATTTTATCAATTTATTCATTTTTGGGACAGAGGCTTACTCTGTCACCCTGGGTAGAGGGGCATCAAACTCTTGGACTCTAATGATCCTCTTGCCTTAGTCTCCCAAGTAGCTGGGACTATAGGCACCCACCACAACATGTGCTTAGTTTCTCTATTTTTAGTAGAAACTGGTCTCAGTCTTGCTCGGGATGGTCTCAAACTCCTGAGCTCCTGAGCTTAGGCAATCTACTCACCTCAACCTTCGAGAAGGCTAGGATTACAGTTGTGAGCCACTGTGCCCGGCCTGATAATTCTATTTTTAATAGTTTGAGGAACGCTCTGCTGTTTTTCATAGCAGATGCACCACTTTAACTTTCCATTCCCACCGACACTGCACAGGGCTCCACTTTCTCCATATCCTAGTCAATACTTGTTCTTTTTTTCCTTGTATACTGTATCCCATTGTCTATTATAGCACATAGACAAAAGGGTGTGCTCAGTAGGTACTTCTGTAGTAAAGTGATAAACAAATAAAATAATAAAAAATCTCCTTTACATTTCATATCAAATTCTTCCTCGAAATCTACAATATGTGTGTTTTAATGTCCCTTATATGACAATATTATTTTAATTTACGTGTATATTTCAGGCAGCTATATTAAGCTATATATAAGCAAATCCTACTATTGGCAAGGTAGTCTTTTTAAAATTTGGGAAATGAACTCGAAGCACGGTTAAAGTTGAATTGCAATCCAGTAATCCATCTTTGTCAAAGCACTTTATGAGCGTTCAGTTGGAGCAAATGCAAAGAACATTTGTGGGAAGAAATATGAACTTCTGTAATAGATGAGGTGGGGACTGTTGAAAATCTTCAGCCCTGGTTTAATTAGGATTGATTAAATGTTAAAATGATAATGAAACAAGGGAACTGAAACCATTAATTGAACACAAAGAAAGGTAATAAGGCAGGTTATCCGTGAAGCGAAACTCGAGAAACAGCTTTGTGACGTCTCCTACAACTACTCTGGGATAAACACTGTGCAGCCAAGGGAACCTTGTCATTTGTTCAGAGTTAGTGTATAAAGGAATGGGGTAGTGCGGGTGACAGTGCCTGATTTGTGCTAAAAATATAGAAATAACCAAACAAAACTTGGCATTTTGTGTGCACTGAATCGTTACAGAAGTCTAAGGCATCTGATTAGTTTAATGTTTTTTCATAAATTTTCTTTACTGGTTTGTCTTGATATTTTATGCTCAAATAGTAAACGTAGTTAGTAGAACATATTAATCTTCAAGACTCATTTTAAAATGTGTTATTTTTCTTTATTTACAACTTTTAATTTCTTTCTTATATTTCACTGGCTAACAGAACACTTTTATTTATTCAGTATAAAATGTCCTCATTGAACTATTTCAGTTATTTAAGCAGCATTCCACAAAATAAGCGATGCTGTACAACTCTTTGGGTTAAAGTTTTATGAAACAATTTAGTAACATTGTATTATTTTTTAGAATTACTCTGCACCATGGAGGATAATATTAACATAATTGGTTTTAGTGTATCACACCTATAATTGTATTTGTTTTAATTTAATCTCTATAAGGCAAAAATAAGTAGAATTTGTGCATTATGTTTAAATTATATAGTGTAGAAATATCTACCCTGTTTGCCACAGGTTTCCTCCTATCGATAGGTAATAGATTCCATAAATATTTCAAACACTATCTGTGATTATTACCTTCTTAGAGGCAAGAAAGAGTTATTTGTCATTTTTTAACCGACAGGAGGGATTATCACATTGGAAGCAGTTAAATTTTGTCAATTTCTGCACTGCTTTCAAGCAATATGATTCAAAAAACATATGAAATGCAATTAATAATTGCTAATGATTACCTTTTTACTCAATCCAAACGTTACTACTTAGTTATTTTGCATGAGTATATAAACGGCCTCTGTGGAGCAGCCATATTTTATACATCAGTCTGAAAACTAGGGTAAACATTTTCTCAATATTTGGATCTTACAAACTAAAAAAAGGGTGTGTTGCTAACAAAGTAAACTGCACATTTATCCATGTAAAACTAACAATGATTTTTTTCTCAGTGTTTTCACTATAAATTTAGTTTAAGAGTTCTACACTTCAGTATAAGTTTTAGCTATAAATAGCTGAGTCATCCTTGGCTTTTCTACATGTACCAAGGATAAGTACAGACTAAAAACTCACAAAATGCTGCCCAGAGTAAACTGAGACGCCTAAGCCACTGTCAGAAAGGTTGAACTTTTAATTCAAAGGGTAAATTACTTACTCTCAGAAAAGAAATTTTCTATTCACACTATTTCTAGAATGTGACATATTATTTTCCCTAGACTTCATAAAATATTACATTAACTATTTGTAGATAATTAGGCATAATTAAAGTTCTAACAATCTTAGAACATTGCTTGATAAAATAAGTGTTGTAAGTGGTCAGTCAAAATACAATATGCTTGAAATAAATTTAGCAAATGATGATACTAATACCCTCACTGCTATGGCAAAAGATTATTTTAGGAAGTGTTGAATTTGATGGGACAAATATTCAGATGTTCATTCATTCAGCAGTTATTTAGGGGACCTTTTCATCCTTGCCAGATCTTGAGTAGGGAATGCGGCCACAAAATTGAGAGAAAAAAAAAAGTCCAAATTCTTATTCTAGAATAGACCACAAACCCTTCAGTAAGTAGACAGTAAACACATAGTAGGTAAATATACATGTTTCCAGATTGTGTGCTTACCGTGAACCAAAAATTCACATTACATTATGGATATCAGACTTATAAATCTTAGTTGCTTTCTCTGAGACGGCCTAGTGATTAGACAGAGGAATTGAAAAAAAAAAAAACCCAAAAACTTTAAATAAAGTTAAAATGATAGACTTGTACAATGGGTCAAAGGAAGGAGGTGACATAGTTTGAGAATTAGATAAAATTCCGTGACAGAAATAGCAGTCAATATATTCTTGAAAAATGGGCGGAATTTAAAAAGGCTAAAAGGTGGAGAAAATGAATGCATTGCCAAATACATTAATGTTTTCATTCAGTAAATAGATATTGAACCCCTTAAAGGCAATTTTCTAAGCATTCAAAAATAGCTTGACTGAACATGTTGAGTCTTTCACTCAATGAGGTAAGATTTGGGTGAGAGAAGACATAAGACTGATAAATGAACAAATAAATGGATCATAGAATTTCAGACATGCGTGTACTAATGTCTGAAGAAAAAGAAGAAGTAAGTATGATGGTGAAGGATCGGTGTTCTGGCGCATTGGTAGGCAAGAACAACCACTTTAGATGATGAAATATTCATGTATTATCCATGAGGAAGTCTGGAAACAGAATTTGGGAAGAAGAGACACCAAATATGAAGGCTCCGAGATGGTTATGAGCTTCATATGTTCAACAAGAAGGCTGCAGTGACGGAAACGCCATGGCGGGAAGGGCAGGTATGGACTCTGATATGAGAGGTGTGAGAGCCCGATTGTAGAAGGAGATATACACGATGGTAAATAACTTAGATTTTTAAAAATACCAAGCACAATGCCAAATTTAAGCAAAGAGGGAACATAGTAAGACATATTTAAAAATAACTGTAGCTGATCTGTGGAAAGTGGAAGTAAGAGAGAAAGTAGAGATCAGTCAAGGTGCACTAAGGGGTGTAACAGTGAGAAAATAAACCTACATAGTTCAGCAAAACTTAGGCTGTCCAGTTTTCATTTTGTGAGAAGCCAGCGAGGAATTAGGGCAAAGCTAGGAGTTTTCACTTAATGTAGAAATAAATTCCTGGAAGTTTTTTTTTTTTTTTTTTGCCTTCCTCCTCACTTTTTGTCTCCCCACTTCCACTTCTGCCCCTCTCCCTACCCCTTTCCCTCTTCTTTTCCTTCTCCTAATCCTGACCATGTGGCAGCCTCTAAATGCATTATTCTGGCAATTTCATAGTGTGATTTTGAGTAAAGAAAATGTCTACAACCTGATAGATCTACTTTATTTGAATATGTTCATCAATATAATATTTCCTGTATCCTTTAATTTTTCTATATTGGGACAACTCTGAGAATTTGAAGACTTTCCTGAGTCCATACTTCCATATTTCTCTGTTCATTATATCCCAACAAAACAGTTTTGAAATTCTGAGGGTTGTGAAAACATGTTACGTGGTAAGTGGAAAGATGCTTTAAGTCAGACAGACTTCAATTAATTCTATCACTTAGTTGATATTGGATAAGTTAACTCTTTGTAATTCCTTCAAGTGTAAATCAATGATAGTAATAACAAACTCAAAGCAGCATAGTGAGTTATAAAGGAAATAATAGATTTAAAGGACCTAGCAGTGTTTAACACAAAAGACTTCCTAATTTAAAGCTAATTCCCTCTCTACATCTTTTCTTCCTACTCTCAGTGACATTGTCTAAGTATATATTAAATAGTGCAGCATAACCTTGTAAGACTAGTGAGTGTTGGAAAGGAGCAGAAGGATTTGACTAAACTAAACAACTCTCCAATTTTTAAAACAGTAGGTAATTCATAGTCATTTTAGTATTGCATAGTTCACGTTTAACTGCCTGTTGCTCAACCAAGTGGATGGGCTATGGAAATAGAGACCACAGCCAGACGCTACTGTGAAATCTGGACACTGCTCTGAAATCCATTCAAAGTATTTGCTAATGCTCCAGGCTGAGTTTCAAAGGCAGAACTTTTGTCCTTAGTAGAAACAACCCTAAGGCTCACTAGGCTTGAATGACTCTGGATATATTACACTATTTTAGTTCTTATTACATTTTATCATAATGGTTGGAAAGGTATTTTATGGTGATATGTATTATTTATTATTGACTCCATACTACCCAGCATCTATCTCTGTCTTGGAGAAGGCACCTGATTTCTATATGTTTTGTTTGGTTGGTGGGTTACTACACTGGTTTTTCTTTTTCTGAGAGAGTCTTCCTCTGTTGCCCTGGGTAGAGTGCTATAATGTCACCATCATAGCTCCCAGTAACCCCATCATAGGTTCAAGTGTTCTTGCCCCAGCCTCCCCAGCTGCTGGAACTACAAGCATGTTCCACCATGCCTCGCTATTTTTTTTTTTTTCTATTTTTGATAGAGACAAGATCTTGCTCTTGCTCGGGCTGACTTTGAACTCTTGAGCTCAAGCAATCCACCACCTCACCTCCCAGAGTTGGAATTACAGGTGTGAACCATTGCACCAATCTGATTTCAATATGTTGGAGAGATGACTGAAGGAATACTTGGAAAGAACCACTACAGAGGTTCTTATTCTGGGTAAACATGGGCAGTTGTAAATGAAACATAGTGGGCAATTGCTAATAATCTAGAATGAAACCCAGACGATTACATCTAGAAAGACCTGGGTCAGAAAGACAGAAAAGCTAAGTGGGCTCAGAGCCATACGGGTCTGCCCTATTTCAGCTTATTTCAGGATTAGTAGGGACATGATGAGTTTCATCTTATCTAATTCCAGATACATATCTCTGTAAAATACCTGAACATTTATCATAAGAGATGGCTGATATCTGTCATGTAGGAAGCTGGAGATGTCAGCAAATGTGCAAGTGAGGTGTTTGTGAGAGACTGGTGCCTGTACACCTACTTCAAAATCAATTCAGTTGCCACCATGTACCAATTTGTTTAAGCAATTTATGGTGTGGTAACAGAGCAACCAATCTCACATCTCAGTGCCCAAAACAAATTTCAAATCTCAGTGACCTGAAACCTATCTCAGTGTCCTAAAACAATCCAAGTTTATTTCTTGCTCATGCTACGTACCCAGAAGGGTACAGCAAAGCCTTCTGAGTTTAAGGGTGCTTCTCAGGGACGCAGGCTATCTCAAATGTTGCCAGTTTCTTTGACAGAAGTAAAGAACACGTGGGATCTTACACAAACAACTATATCCTCTCTCCAAAAGTGACTTGTGTCACTTCTCATGATTTTTTGTACAGAAGTGGACACATAGATCCACTCAACTAGTGGAGACTGTGGAGTGGGATTCACACGTGTGCACAGCAAGGGAGTGGGGGCTGTGAAAGGAGCAGCAAGGATACGTGTCAATAAAAAGGAAGTGGATTGAGAAACCTGATCTATTACAGGGGATTGGACTCCAGGCTCTGTTCACAGTGTTTGCCTTTTTAAGTTCAAATAATTTCAAACAACAGAAATAGTCATTGAAGTAATGAGACTTCAAGAAAAGTACCACAAATCTCACTGTTTTCTCCCTCACATCTCCTCCCCAGCAGTGGTAGTGCCTTTGTTGGGTTCAAAAACTGGAACAGCAGCTTTGACCCATATGCCTTGGAAGGACCCTCTATCTAGGGAAGGTTAAAATGATAAGGAAAAATCGGCAGTAATGTCTCATTTCTCCAGACTCCTTTTTTTAAACTTGTCTTTGAGAATTTATCACTTTTTAACTGACAGTTTACTAATTTTTACCTGTGATACTTTCTCTATGCTTCCAATACTTTTCATGTATATCTCAATTATCTCACATTAGAATCTTTATGGGTTATTGATTCAATATATATTATTTAATAATGCAATACTTATATTATATGTTATGCTCACACAGATTCAAGACCTTGAATCCCAGATCCTTTCCCATCCTTTTTCACTGTTATGGTTTCTATTTCCCCCCTAGAAAATAGCTATGGTACTTTAGGAAAAATAATTTCTCTATCTGCCCCAATATGCAGGTTATTTGCACTTTCAACATTATATTTCCTTATACATTATCGTATTTCTAAATTCAAGACTACATTTTTCATATTGTCAATGCCCTTTTACATTCTTCTCTCAAAAATTATAATGTAAAGTGTTACTGTGTGTGATTTTATGGAAAACTGAAAAATAAATTATTTATTTTAGTTGTCTAGTGAAAACAACTAATCTGAACAGTGTCATGTTAGAGTCTAAAAAAACCATAAATTTTAAAAATGTTGCAATGTCCAATATTCTATTATTAATACATTTTGTAAGACCAACACCACTACCATATGTTTTACATATTTGCCTAATTATTTAAATCCAATAATAAGTGTTACAAATTTCCATCATAATTCTTAACATCAGCATTTATTTTGATCATTGTGAGAAAATACATAACTACAATTGTGTGAATACAAATTTTCATATGCAATACCAACATCGGCCAATAGATGTCTCAAGAGCTCTCTTAAACGCAAGAACTGACGGACTGAAAATTGCCTGTTTGAACATGACAAAGTTGTTATGCTGTATTTTCATAGTTCACTTATGGAATATCACCAGATTTTTAGATTCCAAAGACTCTCATGATTACCAAAATCTAAATTACCTACACAAACACTGATTTCTGGTCCGTTAAAATGACTAAAAAAAGAAAAGGAAACATTTACAGAATTCATTTTAAAAACTACAACCATGGTAGCAATATATTTCACCTGTGCAAATTGATTTCCTAATTTCGTAAATGCAGTTAGCACTATTAATTGTAATTGTGATACATAAATATAACTTAAGGTTTAATACAATCATAGATACAGACCGATTAAGTTGTAAATTATTTCCTGAAATAGCTGACACATTAGAGTTTTTCTGATTTTACTAAAATTTCAGTCTTTTCTTATAACTACTAGCAAGGACTATTTGCACCCTGCTGGTAGGGCTATTGTTATTTTAATTATAGCTAAATATGTTTGTTATTTAAATCTAGAAAAACAGAACTGCTTTCTTATCCAACTGTCTTCAGTTTATAAAGAATTACTCTCAGATGGTTTTCTCTACTAAGCCAAGGACCAAATGATTTACTGCTGGGTTTATGTCCATATCTAACATCCTTCTAATGAGGCTATCTCAAATTGTGAAGATACATAGCCCTATAAAAACAATTTTTAATTCTTATTTAATTACACTTACCATAAAATATTTCATTCATCCATCATTTCAATTTATACTCCTTTTTATAGAGCAACATATTTCCCAACTATCCAGATGAGCCTGAGAATTCTGAGCACGGACGTATTGATAGATGCCAGCTCTTCTTGAAAGCTTATTTGCATTATTTACGGACTAATGTGGGAGAAGAAAATGTTCTTTACCAAGCCAAAACAGGGAGGCAAAAATCTAGCTCTAGGGGGAAACTCATAGTAATCACCTGAAGCCAGGAGGAGTATGTCTATGAAGAAGTTGATTAAATGAGAAAGATGAAAGTGCATGGAAACCAGCGCAGATAACACACATCTGAATTTGCTGAATCTGCCTGTTAATGTTCACTTCCCATGCTATGGCTATATACAAAGTAGGTTTTATTTTTTCCCTCAGTTTAGAAAATAAAACTTATAAAGTCAAGAATCTATGTTTACCATAGACAAAATATTAGAGTTATATGTCTTTGTACATTCAGCACCCATGGCAGAACCTTTCCCTCTGGTCTACAGTTGTCTCCTGAATGGCCCAGGCCCCCTGTTTAATTCTCAATTCACTTTGACTCCAAATTATTGATGGTAAGGGACAAATATACTCCTAAATCTAAACCTAGATTTCGCTATTAAATGTTGCAAGTTTTAGTTTTTCAGTTTAGTAGAATTTCTTGAAATAGGTTCCCTCTCTTCTCTGATTATTATCTCACTGGGAATTACAGTTCATATATGCATAGATCTCAGACTATGATTAGAATAAAATGTTATATCCAACCTTTAGCATTTCTGAGAAAGACCTCTATCCATAAATGTGCCATTTGATGGTGGAGTCATTATTACGAATAATAAAAAGTCTTTCTTAGTATATCTTTCTCTCTGTTAAATACTGGTACAAAAAGACCTTTCATGACAGGCATGCTGGCTCATGCTTGCAATCCCAGCAGTGGGAAGGGTGAGATGGGTGGATTGCCACAAGTGGAACAGCTCACAAGTTCAAGGCCAGCTTGAGCAACAAGGAGACTCTGTTTGAAAAAAATAGCCAAGTGTGTGAGGGGGGCGCCTGTAGTCCCAGCTACTTGGGAGGCTGAGGCAAGGGAATTGCTTAAGCCCAAGAGTTTGAGGTTGCTGTGAACTGTGACACCATGGCACTCTAAAAAGTCTACAAAGTAAGACTCTTGTCTCAATTAAAAAAAAACAACAAACGTTCATAATACTCTTGATTAAACTGAACAATCTCTTATCCAAAACTACCACATGAATGCCTGGACTCTTATAGATGCTAGCGACCATTTTAAAAGTCATCTCAAGTGTTAACATTGACTGAGACTATTAGAAATTAAACAAATGTAATTTCATGAAAAGTATGTAGTTCATTTTAAATACCACTTAGATCAAAGACGTGTGTGCATAATGAAATAGTATTCTTCAATTTGTAGTTGTATCTATTAGGACTGAGTTCTTCATTCTTATATTCTGCATTTTATATCATATTTAAAAGAAAACATGTTTAAAGGCCCTTTTAAACAGACCTTACATTCATATACACACATGCACATAATATATTTAAGATCCCAATTCTGGGTTAATTGATAAGTATGTATATAAATGTATTGTATCAGCACTCATTCATTAATACAATACTGTACTGAAATATCCTATAAACAGGACAAACATGTGACTAATAAACATTTTAGACAGACCATTAAAATAAAATATCATGTAGGAAGTGAGCTTAGCAAGGCCTAAGGGGAGAAGAGAGCAGAAGAAGGGAAAGAAATAGGAAAAAACAGAAGTAAGGGAGAAAAACAACTGAGAAGGTATGGAAAGCAAAATGGCAAATACACAATGGCATACTATGTTGCACACATTGTATAGTCAGCATTTGGAATCACTATAAAAAGGTTCAAAGGCAAGAGCATGAATAACTGTCAACAATTCTTTCTTCATAAGAACCCATCATTACATGTGGCCCTAGTGTTTAAACACATTATAAACATATATGTTCTCAGGAGAAAGCACAATCACATGGGTGCTCATTGCAGGAGAGGTAAGACTAACGTGACAACATCTATCTTATGCTGCAATGATTTTGCTCTCTTTAATCAAAGAAAACTTGCTTATTTCTGGCTATGAGTTTTTTCCCAGCCCTGCTTGATTTTGACCCCCCAATCGTAATAGTGAAAATCGCTTTGCTACAAGTAGCATATCTTTGCTATTCATAATAATGATCTTAATTCACAACAAACTTTCTCAGAATTGATTTAAAGAGAAACATTAACAAATCTTAGGCTGCGATTATCTTTAGAGTATCTACAATTTTAATGCACTGCCATTAGACTAAAATAATTACAATTTGAAAAGGAGCTTGTAAAATGTGGTGACACTACAGAAGCCCATAAGGACACACACAGTAAGGGACAAGAATACCACGCGCTTCGGAACTTCTGCGTGTTACATTCTCATACAGTCGTGTTAATTCCCTAAGTTAAAGTCCATGAGTAGATGTTGTCATCCAGCTTTCAAGATACTTTCCTTGAGTATATTTAATTTTTTAGTCATCTTTCCAATGATAATTTGCAACTAAAATTCCCTCTAATTGTTTTTCCTGTGCCTTAAATTTTATCGTTGTTTTACAATATAATAAAGAGTCATTATACCTGTGACTACATGTGAGATTATTGTAATACTGTTTATATAGGGAGTGGCTGCTTCCCCAAGCCCGTTATGCCTTTTCATAGTTTCTGCTAGGTGGGTGAAATTTCGTCTTTGACTTCTTTTAGCCTCGAAATTGATCCTAGTCACGACTCCTCTTTCCACACCTCCCAACCTAATTACCCTAAGATACTTTTTTCACAATCTTAGCAACCACATCCCAATTTAATCCACTTACGGGGAAAGTTCTTAAAGTTTTCATTCTAATATGGAATTTTCAAGTTTTTGAACTCTTGTATAGAGTCACAGAATGACAGATATGGAAGCAGCTTCAAAGATAATTTAGTACAATCCACTTATTTTACAAATGATGAATGTGATGAGAGAGTTTAAATAACTTACTCTCAGTTCATTGCCATTTAAAACAGAACAAAATCCATAATCCTCTCGGAGAATCTTCTCAGCGCTTTCCTGCCTGTATTCATGTTTGTTCGTACTTGCCAAAATGGATAGCTCTGTTTTCTTTTCTTTCTTTTCTCTGCCTTCCTCACTCTGACTCAGAGACAATAAGAAAATGACCTGGTTTCCCTTTCCAGGTTTAAAAGGTAGTTTTGTCTTTCAGTTTTAGCCCCTCACACCTATTGAATAACATTATGACTGCTTTAATTGAATTCAGAGCCCCCAAACAGTGTGGTCACTTCAGTGAACTGAAAAATAGTGCCCATTAAACAGCAACACAGGCTTTGGGGAAGTTATGAGAATACAGAATGTACTCTGTACGTACCTACAGTGTGCTATTGAACCTTCTCTGACATTTTAGTATCTTGGCATGAAGCAGACCAAAGGCTCCATGTAGTATTTCTAAAAGAAGTATGTCACGTGTGCCATAGCCAGACAAGTACAGGTTATTCAGTTGGCTCCATTGTAATCACAATTGGACAATGCCCACCTGCCCTCCTGTCTCATCCTTCATGCCCTAACCTGGTGTCTAAAACCATTATTAGAATCAAACTGGAATTAAAGAACTCTTAATATCGGTGTGTGTGTACACTCATGTTAACGTGCACATAATAAATGAACAGTGCAACAAAGTCTTGTCATTGATATGTTATTATAAAAGCAGAAGTACTCAGAGAAAAACAAAATCTTGCAGATTACCCAGGATGTAAGAATTATGGTCTCTGTGTGTTGGAGAGATAATCCCAGGAAATTGCATATTGGGGAACAAACCAGACAAATACCAGCATGAAGTTGCAAAGGAAGATTCAATGTAGGTGCAAAGCAGAAAAAAATGGATGCTCTTCAAAATCAAAAATACATATTCTTTCTCAATTTTCTCTAGCTTAAGTAACTGCAAGGGAGGAATTTAAATCTATGTACCCATAACATGCATACGCTTCTTTAAACAATTTCTTAAATATTTCAGAAAGTCAAATTTATCAACTATTTATTCTGACAGGGAAATAAACTCAAATCTAGTCATTGGATTAGAAGCCCTGAAAAATGCGTCTGAGCGAGCCAGTGCCAAGTTCTGTCAGACTCGTAGAATGGGATGACAGATCGCTGTGTATGCATTCTGACGGAAAGCAAACAACTTTCTATGAAACGTCTGTTAACCCAATTTAAGAAAATTTAGGCTTAGTGTATGTGCCCATTTCTTTGTTCAAGTAAATCATGATGGCTGGAGGTGGGACCCATGGAGAGTGTGTGAATAATGACCCTTCTGGGTGATTGATTGTCTCAGTTCACTAAAAGTGTTTGTTTACAAGTTTAAACAGTCTGTGGAATTTCTTCTGCTTTGAAAGCCCTCTGAGCTTCCCTGGGACAAGAAACATCACAGCCACCGAGACAGTTGCTAATGGCTATGAAACCCTTCCAGCATAGCCCAGCTTTCACAGAACAATTGATAGATTAGACATAACAAATATTGCATAACCTTCACAATTTTGGCGGTGGAAGTTGAAGCTGAGAACTTTCACTTCTTACGTTATTAAATGATTTTTTTTGGTATCTCCAATTCCACATGGTTTGGCGAGATATTTAAATTCCGAGCACGAATAAGGAAGAGTCTGTAGGTCATATAGGAACGTGTTGTGCTGTCTGATCTATACTTTGCGCACGCCTGTTAAAATGTTTTGGACGGTGTTTGTGGACGAACGGTGACTAGCGAGGCACACTTTCGCATTTTCTCCAGGCAAGTTTCAGCAGCCACCACTCCCTCCAGCAGCTCCGAGCAGGAGCACCAAACACAGAGGCTTTCCAACACCAAAGGCGAGGAGAAAGCGCAAAGTTTGGCCAGGAAGATCAGAAGGATGAGGGATATTTTTAAGGCTGGGTGAATGGATTTATTCTATTTTCCTCGCCCGCCTCCCGCCCGCCCCTCGCCGCGCTCCGCTGCCCCCTCTCTCCGCCCCGTCTTCCTGCCAGAGCTGCGCCAGCCGCGGTCTCCGGAGCGCACGGCCGCGGCCGGTCCGGGAGAAGGACAGGCTCCCGCTCCGCCACAGCCTCCCGTTCCCCTGCACCGCCTACGAATGGATCTTGAAGTCCAGCGATGCCCAACGTGATCTTAAGCTTGGATTTTGTCGCCTTGATTGCCGCAGCTGACCCCAGCAGAAACCCAGTCGAGGGGGCGGCCCCTCACCTCTCCGCGACTTGATATGCAAAATAGCTACGTCAGATGGCGGGGGCGGGGCACCCCCGGGTTGAGTGGCAGCCGCGCTCGCCTCGGGAGGAGGCGCGAGAATCAGCCTGGTTCAGTGACTGAGACAAACTGGAGGTGAGAGGAGCTGGTGCTGTCCGCGGAGCTGTCGGTGCTGAACCTGGGAGGCGGGCGGACTGCTTGCTCCAGTACCTGGAGGCAACGCCCTCTTGCACCCTCTGGGCCCAGTGGGACCCGCTTCCCCAGCAGGACCCACATCAACTTGACAAAGGAGTGTGACATCGGACGTGGGAGAGAGTCCTCTGTTTGCCACCCGGGCTCCCATTCAGGCGTGACTTTGGAGATTTCTGTAGTTTTGGACTAAACTCTTTTGATTTTTTTTTCCCATCTAAGACGTTCTTTTTAGTGTTTTTTTGTTGTTGTTAATTGTGATTTATCTATCCACATCATTTACGAATCTTCTGGGGGACTTTTTTCACTGTTAAAATAAGGTAAGAGAAAAATGATATTGTTATAAATGCTTACAAGTGGGGGAGAAATGCAGACTTTTATACAAAAATTTCAAAACAACTTATGTTTATTTGCATCATTTGAAACTAGACTTTTGGCAATGATATTTTAATAATTATTATTATTACCATTATTATTACAAGAGCATCTGTTGGTGCTTATGGACGGAATTCTAGAGGGGAAGTTGAAAGCTTTGTTTTTGTGAAGTTAATGTCATCATGTTACATCTTGCTCTATAAATACAAATATTTTAGAGGAATACCTCCAGCATGGCTCAAGGGAGAGGAACCTTTCAAGACAAGTTCCCAAATATGTTAGCAAATCTTATTAAATAAATCAACCAACAAGTTGTTTTAAACAAATGCAATCTTAACCGATATCCGAAATACTAATATCGGGTTAATCAGTATGTGTATTAGTTCCCATATCTGAGGCATGGTCTGCGAAGTGGAGAGCTCTCCCAACGTATTCTGGAGGGGAGAAGGCAGAGGTAGAATCATTTATTTATACCGTGCTGGGTTCATTTAGACGTGTTGTTAGGCAGTAGATCCAAATAAAACTTGTGAAACTCAATCTCTGAGAATTCCACACCCCAAGGTCATGTGTGTTTCCAAGTTGGGGGCTGTTTGTTCTGTTGTTGACTAGTAAATGTCATCCCCTCACCACCCCTTCAGGTTAGAGGTGGATGAAAATGGGAAGCTCTGATTTAATAATACAGTATTAGCTTGTATTATAGTCGCTACTGCTGTTGGTAATTGAATGGAACTGGGAAGCGTGGGCTGAGAAAATGTCTTGCTATTTCAGCAATGTTTAACCTCTTGCATGCTTAACAGAGAGCTTTTCTCTACTTAGAAGATTTTCTTTTGAAGCTGTGTTCCTTTTGTCAATTGGCAGCGTGCTTTGAGTGTGTGTGAAGAAAGAATTCAGTGTGGAAAACCAGTGATCGGTACTTCTCATAGTGAGCAATTATTAAATGATAGAAGTTATCTGGTACTCCTTGTACTTATTACTATTCATGACTTTATTTGACAGATGTGATGGTTAGACTGATAAATGGAATTGTGATCTTTCATTTTTGTCATTCTGTGACATTAGATTAAGTATAAACGATGGTTGGAAAAATGGGTGGTGTGGGGAGTAGAGAGGTAGGTGTTCCTTTTACCTTCCAGAGAGAGACTTTAGGTTGCAACTAGATGTCCTCTGTTAATAGGAATGGGTAAAATATACAGCTGTTTTATACTTAGTAAGTATTGTAGAACCGACTAGGGTTGTTTTACAGCAAGTAAAGAGTACATTAAGTTGACTTTAACTGTTTGTGTATTTTAAAATATTGTAAAAATTTCTATACTAGTTGCATTAGAGTTATGAAGATGAAGTTTAGCTTAGAGTTTATGCTTTAACATAATTCCTCTGGGTAGAAATTTTTTATTTTATTTGCTGCCCAGCCCTATGTGAGAGTGATTGTCACAAGAATCGGGTATTTTTGCACACACTAGAGGTCAAATGTAAATCTCCTTAACTCGGTCACATGCTTTACCCTAAACAGATGTTCTTTGTAGGATTCATGTTAGTCATGTGGTTTTATGTTAAACAGTCACACAAATTTTTAAAGAGTAAGCAGGCAGAGAGGCAGAAAGAATTTATAAAACCCTGATCCGGGAAGTTTATACTAAACACTCTCTTTGAAAGGTATACAAAATCATTCTTTGCCAGTATATGTATTACAGTTTTCTTTTTAAAACTAATGACATTATTATAAACAACCAGACTTTGGAACTTCTGACAGCATTATGGTTTCTTTTAATTTTATTTGATTTGATGTTTATTTTGAAATACTAATGTAGATCTTAATTTATAACTTACTTGGATGCAGCAACTTATATAAATGTTATATTCACTCAAAATGCATTTGAGTATCTCATTGACTTTTGTTTGCACAAAGTTTACCAATTATGTATGTCCTTGTTGAGGTAGGAACAATTATTTTTGAAGTATCGATATCTAGAATTCTTTCAAAGGAAATTTAGTGTTATCACAATGAGATCATTAAACATTAAAATCACACTATGCTACTGGCAATGATAATACCAAAGGCCAGGTCAAAGAGAATGCAAATTTAAAATAGTGAAAGTTTTTTTCTGAATTTTTGACACATTTAGCTTTTGTGTCTTAGTTCTGAAATAAGGTAAAATTGGGTTCCCATCATAAGCCCAATTTCAGCACATAAGAAACTATTTGGATACAGAATAAGATTTCCACTGTCATTTAATAAAATTGCCAACTTTGAAGACACTTAATGAAAGATAATCAAAGGTGATGGCCTTTTATTCTTTACGACACAAAGAATTTACTATACGTTGGAGTGATAACTTATTCATATGACATGCAAAGCAACATTCAATAACATAACACTGGACAACTTGTTAAGACATTGACTCTCTTAATTAAAGAGACACTGCAAATACAGGTAGGACTATTTGCTACATGATAAACTTTGACAAAGTGTGTAGAAAATTGTCAAAATAATTTAATTATATGTAACATTGCATACTCACATTGTTTCTCTCAATTTTAGGTACATGAGTCAAACCAAAAATTAAATTAAAAATGTAATTTTGGACAATTTGTTCCTTACAAATAAGATAAATTCTCATATATGTATTTTCAGGTTTAAGATAAGGATAGTGAACCAAGTTGTGTTTTCTGTTATCAAGGCTATATATTATTTTCTTTGTTTTTCTTTTCTATTTACTAACAGGGGCAATAGAAAAATATAATGTTAATAATAAGCCCCAAATGCAATAGAAAAATGTCACAGGTAACAATCAACCTGAATATTCTACAAAGTTTAGAAAAAATTAAAAAATACTTTTTAAAGTTATATATAAGAGGTTATGTGACTTAATAGTTTATTGAGAATTTTCTTTGAATAGTGGCCATTTTTTTGTGATGTTTAAATCTCATTTATTAATGGAACCTGAAGGCCTTGAAAGACACATATTCTTATTCATCCTTTATATTTGCTCCAAATTGCCAAACTAATTCTAATATTTTTTATTGCTTGGTATATTGTAAAGCTCAAAAGACCTTATGAACTAATAGGCTAAAATAATACTTCCTATTGTTAGCGTCATTGTAACAGCCAGGTGACCAATTATGCTTTACCAAACAGACTTAATCAGCCTCTGCTTCAACACCTCCAGTATCCCCTGGGTATAGTTTACTTTAGGTGAGCTGTAGGATCCCTTGTGGAAATATTCAAATTCTCCAATTAAATTGGTAACCACCCAACAAAGCAATTGGTCCCTTTGTGTTTTAAATCATCTTGGTATTGATGAATTAGTATTATTATAATGGGTGAGATTGTATTTCAGGGTTCCAATGAGTTTTCCAAAAGAGAAAGAATTAAATAATAGTGTAAGTGCTTGACACAATGAGAGAGAGTGTGCCTATGTGTGTGAGTATACAGATAGTAGATTCTATTCTGCAATCAATATGCAATGGAGATGATCCAGAACATGCAAGTTCAAGACATACCACTTAATGCAAAAACATTTACACAACAAGCTGTAATGCAGTCTATAATTGTTAGTGGCAATTAATTATTGTTTTTTAATTATTGTCGTTTTTTTAGTTAGGCTAAGATTCTTGAACACATACCAGATTTTTTGGGGGGAGGTGGAGTGGGGGCATGAAAATACCACTCCAAAGTTCCCATGCTGATTGGCACGGGACACAATTGGAATTTAAAATTTACCACGAATAAGAAACTAAATGGATGTGGACATCATGAAGAGTTTACAGCACTACATTAATTCTGAGAAAATATGAATTCTGACAAAGGATTTGAAAATTACTGCTTATAAGAGAGACACATCAAGTTAACTTCCTACATATCTTTGTGAAATAGGCCTATGAACTTCTAAGGAACAGAGCTTGAATATCCCCCACATATAAAAAAATTTTATTCTTCATGTATCAGTGTTTCTAAGCATAGATGTGAAATGAGAGCAGAGGAGCAGCTGAACTCTGAACTTTCTTGCTTTAAAATCAAGTAATTACTATTAATTTAATGTGGCTTTTGGTATCAAATTATGTAAATCTCTAAAGCTGAGTGGATGCTTAGTGAGTTCATTTGCATGTCAATACAAAGAATATTACTTTCACTTATTACTAGTTTATAGCACGTCTAGCTCAATGCAAAAGATTTGAAAATACTTTTTCATGGAGTCTTATTTAAATGTATTTATTGTAATAGAGAAGCTTACTTCAGTGCTTTATTTTTCAATGAAAGTAACACCAAGGTAGCAATTAAAATATTCATCCAGTAGCAATTAAAACATACACCACGCACCTGAACGATGTTCCCCAAAGATGATGATGAAATGGAAAGAATGCACCTTTTTTCAGTTGAACCACTACCATAAGACACATTAGATAGTGTTATCCTGGCCACAGAGGCCTTATTTTTTCTGATTCCCAAAACTCTAAGAGTAAAGGCCCTACTTGTATGAAGAGAAATACCTGCAACCCCTCTTTGGTTATGTGTCCCTTTTTCTCAAAACCCCAGAAATTTCTGTGATCCTTATATTAACACACTCTGAGCTGCCTCGTTTAGGATTAAGGAAATTGGCCCTTCATCTTTCTAAAGAAAAAGGGTCAGTGAGTTGCTACTATTAACAGTAAAAACATTTTCCCTTCCTGAATGGAGTGCCCATTGATATTTGGTTACTTGGTCTTTGAGTCTCATTTGTTTGATCATTTGGGAAGAAGAAGATAGAAACAAACACCATTCAAAGGACTAACAGGAAAAAAATATATATTTGTATACACAAATACAAGAAAACATATTAGGCCATTTTATCTATATTAGGTCATTTATCATTAATATGTCTGTTTACAGGTTGGTTATTATTCATTGTAATAGTCATTTTCAATATGAGAAAGCAGAAACTCACCTTAAACCTCTCCACTACTTTATCTCATGGTCATACATTAGTAGTAAATGAATTAGGGAATCAAACTAAGCTCATCAACTACCTGGTACACATCTAGTACCTCTATTTAGGGGCAGTATTCAACGGAGGTGTCTCTTTCAAAACTAGGTTTTTCCCCTAGTTTTCCCTGATTCCTTCTTTACTAAATACAAATGCCTGTTAATTTTCCCCCAAGACTTTTTTCTTAATGATTAACTTACAATCAAATTACTTTATGGCATATAATTTTTAATATATATACTTTGAAAAGCATGATTCCACAGGTCTTAAAGAGTTTTCCCTCTTCCAGTAATGTTATAAATAAGCTACCTTAGTCAATCTCATAAGCTATTCAAACTATGTTTCTCTGGTTATCTAAAACAAAACAGAATAAGAAGCAATAGAACAGACTTGTTCATATTTCCTAAGAGTTCCAACTTTAGGTTTTTTTTATTTCCTAAAAAGTCCTACTGAACACCACATTAAAATACAAATACAGAGTGACCTTCAACCCACTTTAAGCAGTCAGCATTTGTCTTACCAACCGCTAATCAGATTTAAAACTTCAGTGAGTTTCCCACTGACTATTGTGAATAGTCAGTGAGATAAAATAAAATAAGCAAAATAAAATTGCTAGATCTGAAGCACAAGACCAAACAAAATATGTGGGCTCTCGAACGCATAGGAAACATAAATACTGTACTGTTTCTAATTCAATTCAAGGTTAGGGAAAATATTGACTCCTAGCTTTCCTCTCCATTTTCACCTGGCATATAGGCTGACAGAGAAGGAGAAGAGGTGACTATTGTTTGTGGTAATTACAACCCAGCTCCCGGTGAGCCAGAGAGTTGCATCAGGTTCCCTACTGAATCCCCATTATACAAGTTTTTGGTTGTCCTTATTAAACGGATCCCAAAGGAGAGAGAAAAGTTAGATTTGAGAACTTACATAATGGGTACAATATACATTATTCAGATTATGAACGCCCTAGGCCCTGACTTCACCACTACCCAATTTATGCATGGAACAAAATTACATTTGCTCCCCATAAATTTATGCAAATAAATAGAAGGCAAAACTCAGAAAAGTATGATTTTGTGATGTGTTTAACTTTAAAGTGGAAAGATTATAGGGCTTTTATTTAATGTTTTATATATTGGTTAGTAACACGGACTGTTTCACTTTTGAAGTAAAGCCTGACATTTTAAAGTTTTTAATCTTGAAATTTTCACAACATTGTGTGCCTCAAAAACCAAAATCAAACTTTTGATTTACTGTTACTCAATCTTTGGGGAGTCCTACAGGAAGTTGATGTACTACAATAGGTATAATTACCATGTCTTCATCGTTCCAAATCTAGATACAGCTCTGAGGGAGATTGGAGTCCCTTAATATCTTTACAAGGTCTGCAGAGCGTTTTAACTTTGGTTTCATGGTGACAGTACAAACTCCATGAATTCATGGCCTCACCCCTAATGTAGTCCCCTATTCGATTTTATCTTCCTGTTTGTTAATCACACATTCTTTTTCCATTCACCTTGGCCTGAAAATTCATAGCTATTTTAAACTTATATTGTTCTTTCTTTTCTAATATGAAGAGAGTTCACAAGTTTCTATATCCCACAGTTTGTAATATAGTTTTATCAAATTGTCTATCATCTCTTTTTTTTTCCTAACACTTTACCTTGATCTAGGGCCCAGGTGTCCTCAAACTTTTTAAACAGGGGGCCAGTTCACTGTCCCTCAGATCATTGGAGGGCTGGACTATGGGCCCTGGGAAGAGTCCGCTGCTAAGCAGGACAGGCAGCAGCAGCAAAAACACCTGGCAGATAGGATAAATGTCCCAGGTGGGCTGCATGTGGCCTGCGGGCCGTAGTTTGAGGACACCTGATCCTGGCTGTCCAGTCTCAGTAAGAATTATTTCAACCTTCTTTATATGGGCCTCCCTTATTCTTGTTTCTTCCCGTTGCAATAATAATTAGCGATAATAATAGCTACTAATTGCTAAAATTTTTTATGATTCATAATATTCTATGCATGGTGCTAGGTAATTATAAATTTTGTTTCATTTCCTTTTATTTTTTCTATTAGCTTTTCATTTTAAGCAGGTCAATCTGGTAGTATTTTGGAGTATAGAGTACAGGCTGGAAAGTAACACTTGGTGGCAAGGAGGCAAACTAGGACAGCCTTTACTTGAAAACAAGACTCACTTGGGCAAGTCCACTCTACCAGGTAGACTCTTATTATATGTCCACGGAACACTGAGGGAAAATTTGGTAATCTGTATTTTTAAAAATTTCAGATTAAGATGAGGGTACAGATGGTTAGGTTGCATTGTTTGCGGCTGTGAGGTAAAGTTGACGTTGTAGTTGAGCCTTTCACCAGAGGGTGCGCTGTAGACCCTCATATTGTCGCCATTGTGGCCGTTAGGTGAGAGTTTACCCATCCCTCTCCTTCCTCCCCTCTCTTTGTGTCTTTTTATATGCACAATAATTTCTAACATAGATAAAGAACAGCCAAGGCTTAAAACATTGCCCACAGTGTGGAACTCAGAACTAGTTCTCTCTGAAGCCAAAAACTCATAAGTTGATGAGATAAGATTTCATACTTCCTCCAGATTTCTCTTGATTAAACTTTCAAATGCCATATATTCAGACATCATAAATGCATCTATCTCTTAGTTTTACTGCAATAACTGGACCTTCTCTTTTTGCTTTTAAGGTCCATATATTAATAATCTCTTCTATCCCCTGCAAGTAGTCCATCTGATTTTCAGTTGTCTCATATCTGTGAAATTTCTGTATGTAAAATGAAGTAAAAATATGAAGCATGTTTTCTTACCTCTATGTAATGGGCTATCATACTTTCAAGAGTTCAAGCTGACATGCCCCTTCTCTGTATCCAGTTGCATTTTCTTACAGTATGAGATGATTATTTTAGAGTCTCTATAGTTTTTGTTGCAGTAAACTTCATGTGAGAGTCTCCCTAGATTTCACAAAAATATCCATTTTTAATACCTATATATGTGTTTTCTATTGTTACATAAAAATCATACAAAATTAACAGCTTCAACATTTATTATCTCATAGTTTCCATAAACCATGAGTCTGGGTCCTGGTTAGCAGGATCCCCTGCTCAGAATTTCACAGTCAAGGCTTCAGCCAGGGCTGGGTATGTATTTGAGGATCAAGGCTCTCCTCCAAGGTCACCTGGTTGTTGGCCTATGATATCAATTTGATATGATTTTATTTCTTTGAAGATGAAAACTCATGGAGACTTGTTTCTTGAAAGCCAGCAGAAACATTTCTCTGATTCCTTCAGTTTCTGAGATCCAGACCCATATTTAAGGGGTAACTCATTCATTCAGTCCCAGCTAGAATAAATCTCTTTGACATATACAAAGTCAACTGATTGAAACTCTACTTAAATCTTTAAAATCCCTTTCTCTTTGCCATATAATATGTTGTAACCACAAGATATTACCTTTGCTGTGTTCTATTGGTCAAAAGCAAGCTGAAGGTCCTCCATACACACAAGTATATGATAATTATACAAAAAGTGTGTGTCATTAGGGCTCATGCAGAATTCTGCCCACCATCCCTATTTCAAGTTTCACTTGGACCATAGTCTTTCTTAATTGCTCTAATGCCATTGAGCTCTTCTTCCTCAGCCCAAAATGTATGATCCAAATTGTGTGGTGGAAAGTCTGGAGTTGCTTTTGGCTTTTTTTTAATGTGTTTTAGGTTATTCTTAATCCTTTTATAAGAAGAAGCCTAGAAATTCCTTCTGTGTTTAAAAAGGAAAATTTAAAAAACCCCATCACATTTGAAAATTACTTCATGTATATTAGTATTTAATCCTCATTGGGGCTTATTCTTCATTATGTCTGTTTTTAGTATGTAGTATTTTGTACATATTAGATGATAGTAGATTTGAATAGTGTTTTGTACATATAAGACTGTAATAGATTTATGCTGATAGATTTGGTTAGTGTTTTTAGATAATAGATTTTGACAATCTCCTGTGTTTTCTTTTCTTTTCTTTTCTTTCTTTCTTTTTTTTATTTTTTATTTTTTTAGGGACAGAGTCTTACTTTGTCACCCTGGGTAGAGTGCTGTGGCATCACAGTTCACAGCAACCTCCAACTCTTGGGCTTAGGTGATTGTCTTGCCTCGGCCTCCCAAATAGCTGAGACTACAGGTACCTGGCAGAACACCTGGCTATTTTTTGTTGCAGTTTGGCCGGGGCTGGGTTTGAACTTGTCAGCCTCAGTATATGGAGCTTGTGCCCTACCCACTGAGCCACAGGCACCGCCCATCTGCTGTGTTTTCTAATTCTTGTCTCTGGTCTTTAACTGGAAAACAACCCAAAGTATGCTATATTAGTGCCTCATTTTATGAATATGGAATCCTTCCATTCAAATAAGCAATTTGTAATTAGTATTATGGTTTATAAATAATGTAGGAATTTTTATATAAACGACATTTTAAAAGTGCAAGAAATCTTTTTATATTTACTTTGAAAGAAAAACTTCACATTTTAAAAAAATGTCATGTTCAAAAGAATGTCACACATATGCTATGAATATTTTTTCTCACTTATTTAGTCTAAAGATTGTTTTTTATTTTTGTTTCTAGTTTAAAGATTGTTAAATAATTGGATATTACTTCCATATAATTAATGTTGGTACATTAATTATATGGAAAATTGCCATTACATTTATATCTTCCATAGTTTATAGACAGTTAAGGCAATTTCTTCTTCACAAAATCTAAATAAAATAATTACTGTAGAAATTCAATTTTTAATTTTTATGTAATTTTTATAAAGCAATCAAGAGTACATTTAGTGCATGATGAAATAACTAATTCAATACACATATTACGTACCTGCTAAGTTTTCAGGTCCTCTTTTGGGTGCTGGGTTTGAGCGGGAATAAGGAAGACTAGGTACCTGCACTTCCCTTTTTATGGAAAAATAGACAATAAGTAACCAATAAGGAAAAAGTATAATTTCTGGCATTGATAAGTGTTAAGATGAAAAGTAAGACAGGTAAACTATTCCTAAAGGATGGGTGCTACCTGAGAGTTCACCTTAGGTGCCAACCTTGTGTCTTTCTGAGGTACTAATTAGGTAATTTCTGATTACTTATTTTGTTTGAAAATATGTTAGTCTAAAAAGTATTAACAATTTTATTCATAATATAACCAAGAACAGATGATATTAGAAAATGCCACTGTCTTTAGGAAAGAGCTTATCATCCACAGGGAATCCACACATTTAGGTGGACAAATGTTAGATACCAAACATCTACAAACAGAGAAGAATATTATGTTTATCATATCTCAATGTGATATGATATCTTAATCCTAAGATATCTCATATCTTACAGTGTGAGATGATTCATTACTCTAAAATGAACTTTAATTTGTAAAATCCTATTCATTCTTAAATGTCAAAGTGTTGGCAAAAATAAAAAGACTCACATCATGAAAAAATGAGTCTTTTTTTGTTATTTTATTTTCTTGTTAATGAAAATTAGTTGTCCTCTATATTTAAAATATATTACATTGTTTTTGCTTTTTTTTTTCAGTTTTTGGCCCAGGGCTGGGCTTGAACTCACCACCTCCGGCATATGGGGCCGGCGCCCTACTCCTTTAAGCCACAGGCACCACTCTATTACATTGTTTTTATTTTTTATTTAGTCATAAACACATAGATCATGTATACATTAATGCATTTATGCTGTACAATGTGCTGATTTCATATAGAATTAGGAACTCTTATATCACACTGGTTAATATATACCTCATTATTACGTTGTTTTTAAACACACTACATAGAGTATGTTGCAACTCAATTCTTGGATTTAAAGATAATTTCTCAGAATAAGTTAGTACTCTTTCCAAATTGTGCAGTTTGTTTGAAGTACATGATCTTTCAAAAAAAGTAAGTATTCTAATTTTATGTTCCTTTAAGACAACAGTTAAGTGAGCTTGTATTTATATCTAATGATTTATTATCCCAAACACTGTGGCTTTATTATGGAAAATAATAATGCATTCTTAGAATGCTTTTTGAGGTTTTACCCATGCCTGAGAAAATAGAGTGTTTATTAGTTATTATATAATCATGTGCTTTTCCCAAAAAGTGTGACATTATTGGACTAGGTAAGAAAAAAGAAAAATAAAGTGATGGTAATAAAATCATATCTACAGTTTTAGAAAACAAAGACAACAATTAAACGTAGAACCTGTCAATCTTTTGGCAGAGTACCAAACGTTTTTTACAAAAAAAACAAACGTAAGACTTGAAAGAACTCGCACAAATTGTGCCAAAGAGTTTTCTGAATGACTTCCTTGATGAGATTCCTTATAAAGCTATAATTAATTGAACAAAAAGAAAACCAAAGAGAACAAGTTCTAGAAAATGCTTTTCAAATTAAATCTATATATGTACAATTCATAATGACAATAGTTTCCAAAAAAATGATCTCTGCTTATTTGCTTTTGGCAAGTGCCCTATTTCCCTGCATTTCTTGAGGCCTGAGGAAGGTGGAGGGTTTCCTTTGAGTTTGTCTATGCACAAGTAATGCACCTAAATTGATGATGTCTGCAGTAGAACTGCGTGCCCAACTACAAAAACTGCTCTCAGTGGCAACTTTATTGGACATCTAGTTAATTATACATGTTTTGTTGAATATCTTGGTTAAGTTAAAAACTCAAAAGAGGAGCTCAAGAAGGTGGTAAGCTTATTTTGACGCTGGCTTTCTAATGCCAGTCAGTATGTTTCTCCTCTGAAATAAATATCCTTCAGGTGTGGGGGGGGTATTTATAAATGCAAAGTAATCTTTTGGATGTTGTGAAATTCAGAATTATTTGAATAGTTGAGGAAGATACACTCTCTAAATGTCTGTGTCCTATTTGTTATCAGCCGTAATGAGCTGCACTTAGGAATGTTTAGAACCCTATGGAACCATCACTGAGTGATACCCAGGATCTTACTGCCTCGGGTTTTAGAGCTTAGCACCGGTTTCTTGATCCAGAAAATAGAAGGTGATGACAAAGTCCTGATTACAGCAGAGATGCCTATAAATCATTGGCAAGCTTCAGTTGAATCTCTTATAGTCTAAAGGATATGGCAGAACATATCTTAAAATGCTGCTTTTTGGTTTCACTACAGTGAACTTAAACATAGATATTTGTTATGCACCAGCACCTTCCAAACTCAAAACTTGCACAAATCCAAAATACATCAGTCCAAAACTGTGAAGCAGAGAGCATGTTTTCAGTTAGCAACTTCATCGCAACAGACACGTCACATAATTATATATCTTGTGAATTTGAAAGTAACAACTATCTCCAGGTATTTTTGATTCAGAAGTGGCTCTTGAGTTTTCAAAGTCCCGATGAAAATACAGAACTTGCTAATTTAAAACACTTTCCTGATTAAAAATTTTATTTTTTTTCTATTTATTAGAGAGTATTAAATATACTCTAATTATTCAGTTGAATACCTACAGTGCTATAAGAATGATCTATTAAAGAACAACATTTTTTAAAGCAAGGAAAATTTTATTTCTAATAACTTCTTAACATCATTTCATTATGGTAGTATTATTCACTCCTGATTTAGTGCTAAATTAATACTTGTAGATTCTTTCCTCGTAGAATGGCATTTTTGTAATTAATTGACTTTTGAATGTAAACATTTAAATTTAATAGCAGCACATGTGATTTATTGAGACTGCTTTAAAGTCAGATTTTAGTAAATTTTTTTTTTTTTTTTTTTTGAGACAGAGCCTCAAGCTATCCCCCTGGGTAGAGTGCCATGGCATCACAGCTCATAGCAACCTCCAACTCCTGGGCTCAAGCGAGTCTCCTGCCTCCACCTCCCAAGTAGCTGGGACCA
>CAUYQV010082010.1:0-22024 GCA_963574575.1 Galagoides demidoff
CAGGCGCCCGCCACAACGCCGGGCCATTTTTTGGTTGCAGCCATCATTGTTGTTTGGTGGGCCCGGGCTGGGGATTCGAACCCGCCACCTTAGGTGTACGTGGCTGGCGCCTTAGCCGATTGAGCCACAGGCGCCGAGCCAAGTTAGAGTTCTTATTGTAGCCTCTAACAACTAAATAATGAAAAAAGGAGATCTTTACAGAGCAAGGTGTGGAGAATGGTTACACCTTCTATCTCTTACTCTGACTTTTTCCCATTACTCTTCTCCCCTTTCCCATTAGAAGTAACCTGAATGAATGAATGGTGAATGAGTGAAGTCAGCGAGCTGCTTTCAACAAAGTTAAAGTGATGTCACTTCCGTGGATTTGTCATAAAAAGGATATGATCCTGGTTTTTCTGACCTGAAACACTATTTCTGTGACCTTAATCTACTTACAAAATCTGGAAATAATAGGAAAAAGCTTCTGTAGGAAGGACAAAAATGATCAACAAAAAAATTCTGAATTTTACTCCATTGGTGAGGCCCTGAGATATCCAGAGCTCTGTTGTCTTAGAGACATTATTTGGGGGGAGATGAACATTAAGGAGCCTTCCCAACATGCAGCAATGAGGTGACAGGCAGAGGGCAAGGATGTTGTAATAACAAGCAGACTCAGCTCTTGGGGTGGGGGGCACTAATAAGAGTTCCCTTTTTGATCATGTTAGTGTTAACTTGCCATATTCTACAGTTGGAGGTGGGGTTTCCCCATGGTGGTGATTCCCAGACCCTGGGTCCATCCGTCTTGTGGCTCAGACATTCCCCAGGGTATTGAGAGGCCCTAAGGGTCTTCTGTCCATGGTGAGAAGTTAGGGGAAGAGAGAGTGAGTTGCCTTACTGAAGATTTGTCAGTGAAATTGGCATATGTATGTATACTGCCCTTGTCCATTTTCCTGTGACCAGAATTTGGTCACGTGGGCAAAGCCATGTGCAGATAAAGATAAAGCTGGGTAATCTCAGTCTGTATGTCAAGAAGGATGGGAGATCTTTCTCTCTCTCCCGTCTTCCCCCTTGCTCTTCTCTACTCTCTCTCTCTTCTCTTCCCCACTCTCTCCTCCTCTCTCTCCCCTCTCTTCTTTCCCCGTCGGTGCTGCTCGGCAGCCTCCCTCCCCCCACCGATAAAGACCTTTCATTAAAAAAAAAGAGAAGGATGGGAAAACTGGTTTGTTAGACAAAGAATGAGCCTCCGCTACAGATGGATTCTGTACTGAGACTACATCATCCTCTACCTCCATCCCAGCCCCACCCCAGTATTGGCCCAGAGTGTCCTGGTGTTTGTAGGACATCACACTTCTGTCTTGGGAACATCGGGAGCCCACTGAGACTCTTCATTTTTAAACCTTCTGGATCTTACATTCCCTGGTGTTATCTTCACGGGAAGAATAAACAATCGTGTGTGGCCCCACATGAAAAGGCAAGGAACCGTCTAAATACTGCCACAAGGAGATGGCCCCCCACTGCCTTCCCAGGTTTGGGGGGAGCCCTGCCTTTCCTCCACACCTCTTGTCAGCAACCTGGGTCAACTCGACTTCTTCCCTCTGCACTTCCTAGGAGCTGGTTCCTGTTCTTGTCTACCTGAATCATCCCAGTCCTTCCAGATGTCTCACCCTTGGTTATAGTCCCATTCCACTCTCCCGAGGTTAATCTGCTGTCAGAACAAAACTTCACTGAATTGGACTCTTCATCAGCCTTTGTCAAATGACTGGATATGGGAAGAGGGGGTTGGGGAGTGCACTTAAGGATTAACTACATAAAGGTATTTTGGTGCTCTATTGTATGGGCTGGGATGAAGCACTTAGACAGTGGGAGAAATAAATAAGGAGGGGGAAGGCAGATGCCAGAAAAAAACTTTGGGTGTTCCAGATGAGAAAGAAGAAATATACTTCTCACTCACATCCTTGTGGTGTCTTTCCCTACTTACTGTTCCCTACACAATTGAGGGGCAACTGGCTCGAGAGCTGTTGATACTGGGGTTTGTCCGTGGTTATAGGCGCCATAGCTCTTGTTGCTTTCCTACAAAACGAAGCATTATTTATAACAATGTTGCTCTGGGAAAATGAGTTCTGAACAACTGACTTACAAATGACCTTTCTGTACTCAACTCATTCATAAATTGAGGACTGCATGTACTGGGCATGTAACCCAGAGATAACATTTATCTGTGCTTTATCAATACGGGCTCATCACGCTGACTTATGTTTACTTTTCCCTGCCTTCATTTTGATGATAGCCTCTCTCTTAAAATTTAATACTCTCTTTATGTTTGGAGAAACATTCCCTTTGGCAGTGCTTCAAATATTCTTGTGAATCAGAATAGTGATTTTATTTTATCTCCCAATTTATCTTTAGTAGGATTCATGGCTATGAAAATCTTTTGCACAGGCAGTCTATAAATTGTAGAAAAATTGAGAACTATTTAAAGGAAGTGGAGGGGACGAATCCTTTTCTAGCATTACCCTGGGTTGTCAGATATCTCTGCAATACAATGACTGTGTTAATTGGTCAAGGTTACCTCTGAAGTTTATAATTCTTTTGTGTGTGGTGTGTGTGTTCCACACATGTGAGGGAAAAATAAAACACATCGAAGCAAAATGTTTTGTTAACAGAAGTTCTATGAATTTTATAGTTTGTCAATTATGGAGACCTAATTTATGGATTTTACATTTGCTTTTACAAAGATCTGATAAATCAGTTATTTGCTTCAGGGAGCCAATTTGTAGATTACGACTCTTGTTCATTTCTAAATCTGCGTGCATGGGTAAAACGTGCTCAAAATTACTCTGGCTGGCATTAGATTGGGAAGGAAGAAGGTGGAGCCCTGGTCACAAAGATGCTGCTTCTTAGGAAACTTACCCGTGTATAAGTAAAAATTTCCCCTTGTTAGCAGAGCAGCTGACAGAATATGATCACAAATGCTGCTGATGCTGTTCTGTTAGGAGGTAGAAATAGAACGCCTAGGACTCTGCAGGCTTGTCAGAGTTACATTGTCAAGGCGATGAGCTTCCATATTAAAAAGAATACTTTGTTTCCCCCTCACACATCTCACACATGCACCCTTACAATGGTAAGAAACATTTATTACAGCTGTTATTTTGACTTGCACCAACTTTGATGCTGGTGTAGTTAAAATTTAGGAAGAGCAGTCGTGTTTAATGGTCTTCCCCTTCTGTTTAAAACAATACTGCAGTCTATGCAAGAAACCTTTCCTTTTCATTTTAATTGTGTGTGTTTTGTTACATCTTTTAATGGGTATTCTTTACCGTTACCACTATGAGAAGAATCCCCATGTCATGATATTTCTGCCATCCTCAATTGACCATTATTTCCCTCCTCATAGATCCCGAATCACCTTTATGTTTAATGTACACTAATTGACAAATACCTTTGAAAGGGTTTTGCAGTAATTGAACCACAAAGCTGCGTTTTAATAGAAGGAATCCTACGTGAGTGCAAAAGAAGGTACTTTATGAATTGTAGAGTATGATTTTAAAATGGGGCATTGTAATTAAATGCACTTGTGTTGTTCCTGGGCATCGAATGCCAATACATAGAAAAGATAACGGGTTTTTCTGTAAAGTATTCTGCTTATAATGTAAAGAGAGTAGCTTGGAGTTACTCCACTATTGCAAGAGAGTGTTTGGGGCAGTGCAAAGTTGTAAAATGCCAACAAAAATGGTTAATTATGGGAGAACTCTATCTCCATAAGACCCCACTAAAAACATACAGGCACTATCTGAATTTTTTAGCCTTACCCATGCAAAAGCGGAATAGGCCGTTGCATTTCTTATATTAAAATGTGAAAACAGGGAATGTTAAGAGTATCATCATTAGTGGATTTTTGTTTTATGGCTCAAGTTTACAATTTCAAAGTTATTTTTTTTCGTGTAGAGGTACGTAAAAGCTTTGTGTCATTTAAGTCTTATGTGCTTTGCTCTTAATTTCCAGTAGCATGAAAAATCCTTTCTTTTTAGAGACCCTCCCCTTGACCCACCATTCAGAGTCATGTCATTAACAGTTCTGACGGTGCTTAGATTCATTTGTAGATTATCCACACCCAATGGTGTTGGCACCTCATCATGGAAATTGGGCCCAGAGGGCTACTCTATGGTCACCCAATGTGCTTGCCTCAGTCGAAGTTTTATGTTTTATAGCTGATACTCCAGTGACCAGAGTAACCTGCTATAAAACATGATGCTTCATCATTTGTTTTGTGTCTTCAGGGCTGAACGTTTTATGAAGAAGCTTTATTAACATTTAAAGGGGCTTCACTGACCTTATGTATTAACATGGCTTACCTGGAAATCTTTTGAAAAATATTTTCATTTGATTCCTAGAATGTCCCAATAGCAAAGGCAGTTTTGTTTTTATGGTTAAAAGCCAGCATTACCCAGAGACCTTCTGGTTCTTGTGGAAATGATTGTGGTTATTATTGCAATTATTATTTTTGCAAATGAATAAATTGACATTCTAATTTTTTTTTCTTAACAGCAATATTCCCTTAAAAACCCTGTTTGATTTTTATGAAGATAGTGGATTTTTTCTGGGACAGATATTATGATCTGATCTTGCAAGTTACTTTTTAGGCAATTATTATTATAGTTATCAGATAAATCAAACATCAAATGAACCGTGGGGAATGATGTTGCAATAATCTCTTCTTGTAATTTGTTCCCTAAAGAAAAGGATGCCTGTCGTCTCTGAGGTCAGATAGTTTGTTGATGCATTGCTTTTGAGGACCCTGTCCTCCTGGTGTGGAAAAGCAAAAAAATTAGTGCTCCAGATCATGCCCTTAGTATTTGTCATAAACTTTGAAATGGATGTGAAAGCCCCGTCCACTATAAAGCTTTTGCCTGTGAAGAACAGGCAGACATTGATTTTTAAACACTGCTCATATGGACAAACAGAATGCAGTAGCTACAATTGAAAGAAGCAGATGGAAAGATGAGAAATAACCTCCCCTGGCATCCATCTGAAAATGTCTCTAGAGCAAGGGGATGCACATCTTCTGATAGTCAAAGTCAAGGAATGGCTGGAATTCTCCATTTCACATCGAGTACTCCACCGTCAAGACCTCTCACTCAAGGAAGAGGAGGATTCTTTATTCAGGACTTGGAAAAGGAAGAAGCATTTGAGTACTTTATGGCTTACTTAAAAAAAAAAAAGAGTACAATGCAGTGCTTTTTAGTATATTCACAGAGTTGTGCAACTGTCACCACAATACATTTTAGAACATTTTTATCACCCTAAAAGGAAATCCCATACCCATTAGCAGTCACTTCCCATTTTCCCCCAATCTTCTACCCTCGGTTCCTGGCAGCCACTAAGCTGCTTTCTCTTTATATAGATTTGCTTGTTCTAGACGTTTCCTATAAATAAAACCGTGCAATATGTGGACTTCTGTGACTGACTTCTTTCACTTAGCATAATGCTTTCAAGGATCTTCGGCAGCACCCACCAGGACTTGTCCCTGAAACATCTGATGGAGTGATGATCCATTGTATGGGTACGACCCCAGGTTGTTTATCCAGTTACCCGTTGAAAGGCATTTGGGTTGTTTCTGCTTTGTGACTATTGTCAATGCTGCTGGTAATATTCCTAGACACTTTTCACTTCTCCGGGTGCCCTACGTTTAAGCAGTTATTATTGAAGATAGTACATATCTATTTGCCTCATGTCTGCTTCTTCTCTCTTCTTCTCTATCTGACTCTCCCCAAAATAATTTTTATTAATGATGTAGTTTTTGGAAGGGTGATACTATTAACTAACTTTTACTAAACAGGCACCCCACCCCCCGACAGTCTTGGAAGCCTGGTATCTATCTGTGTGACAGTGCTCACCTCACGGATGTGGTGGCTCAGGTATATAGAGGCTCCGTGGAGCTCAAGGTCATTCATCTGAGGAGAAGGAAGAGCTGGAATTTGGACCCATGTCCCTTTTACCCAGAAGGCCTGTGCTTTCTGTTGACTCCCTTGTCACAGTACAATCGCCCCTGGTCCCGCACCTGTTCTTCTCTTAGAGCACTCTCTAGTCATGAATTTCCTCCTTTCGATTTGATCACCAAAAGTTAGGTGCAGAATTCAAAGACTCTCCATCCTGTGCCCTTGGACCTGGAGCAGGCATCTGTGTCCCCGTCTGCTGACAAAATGATTGTGGAATATTCTGCTCTCTGTGAGGTGCTGTCAAGGAAGCCTGGGACTGGCTGGTGCTCCGCTTGGCCTGAGCCTTCTCTCTGCCCTACAGTAGCTTCGACTCCTCATCTTAAGGCTGTGTGTCTCCCTTACTTTAGCCCCCAAGACACTGCCACAGCCAGGACCTGTGTATCCACTTAAACCCACATTCCTCTGACCTTTCTAAATGTTAGAATGTGAAACTCGACGCTTCCCTTTTGCTTTCCTGGCCTTTTCCCTCTCTTCCCCCCTCACTGTGAGCCCTGGCCTGTGCCTCACTGCGTGCTCACTATCACTGCCTCACTTTTGCCCCTGCATCTGGCCCAGACTTCATGGTTTGTAAGTTTTGCTGTGGGTTCCAGGTAATTCAGGGTTAAGCAGTTCTTTCAACCACCAGTCCTGGGCAGTCCCCATCCCTGCACTTGTTCAGAGTACCTACTTGATTAGTCTTGATCTAAATTCTTACTGTTCAACTTCAGGTGGGTTCTCATTGCTCCCCAGCACCCCTCTTTATTCTTCCTTGGTAGACACTCATTCACATGTTACCACGGGGTCTATACCACACTTTTAGTCACTTCAAAACACCCTCACCCCCACTTTCTTTTCTTCTTCTTTTTTTTTTTTGCAGTTTTTGGCCAAGGCTGGGTTTGAACCCGCCACCTCTGGCATATGGGGCCATCGCCCTACTCCTTTGAGCCACAAGTGCCGCCTCACCCCCACTTTCTGTAGAGGAACATTTATGATTCTTGCTTTTTGAAATTCTTGAGGAACCTTAACGTGGATCCTTCAGCTCTCTTCTTTTCTCTTAATTCTGTCTGAAGCTCTTGTCTCACAGTCTCAGAGGTACAAGTTTATCTCATGCTGTGCTCAGTGGTCCCATAGGAGCAGAAGGCCTCCAGGCTGCTCGGCAAGGCTCAGCCCACCATGTGCTGGGTCCCTCCTCTCCCCTGCCTCTCAGAGACTTTGTCACCTCTGTTCTCTTTCCCTCTCCTGGAGTTTTCATTATCTTCCTCTTGACTGAAACCCTCCCTTTAGTCTATCAAAGTGCTTAATTGCCTCACTATTAAAAAATGATGAAGACCTTCCTTCCACTTTGTTACCCCTGGGCAAGTTCTATTTCTTTATTCTTTCTTTAACCTCAAAATGATTTGAAAACATAGCCTATTCTTTTTTATTTTTTGCCGGGGCTGGGTTTGAACCCACCACCTCTAGTATATGGGGCAGGTGCCCTACTCCTTGAGCCACAGGCACCTATTCATTCCACATAGCCTATTCTTTCAGATTATTACTACCCACTGAAGTTGTCATCAGCCAACCTGTTACATTATCCAAGTGCTGGAAACTTTCCTACCCAATGTCTTCTTCAGACTGTGGCCCGAATCAGTGACCTTTTACTCCATGGTTCCTTCTAGTTGTGTGGGCGACATTCTGTGCTGCTGGCCATTTGTTTCTTTAGAAGACGTCTTCACGGGCGACGCCTATGGCTCAGAGGAGTAGGGTGCCGACCCCACATACCAGAGGTGGTGGGTTCAAACCTGGCCCTGGCCAAAAAAAATTGCCAAAAAAAAAAAGACTTCTTCACCTGCCTTTCTTTCTGAATATTTCTCCTTCAAATCTTTCCTCTTCTGTCCCTTTTCCCACTTATCCTTAAAAATAGGTTCTGCCTAAGTGTGTGTACTCACTTCTGTTTACACTTTCTGAGTCCTGAAGGAGTGTCGTGATTTGGTTTCAGCCTGCCTTCTTAAACTTCATCTGCAGCCCAGACTTCAGCCCCCAAACATAACCATAGACATATAATGTACAGATACAGTTCTTCGCATATCCCAGACTCTCCCGATTCTGTTTCCATTGCTGCTTTGGTTTCTTTTGGCTTGGAGCCTTCTCCCACCATCTCTGGTATCAGTACCCTATTTCTAAGACATCAAATCTATATTTTTTCACATGAGACATTTCCTATTTACCCCAATGGGAGGTTAGGGGTTTTTTTTTGTCCACTTGTAACATTTTTTTTAAGAGAAAGGGTCTCTCTGTGGCACTTAGGCTAGCTCCCTGCAGCCTTGAACTGGCCTCAAATAATTCTCCTGTCTCAGCCTCCCAAGTAGCTGGGACTATAGGCATACTTGGATAATTAAGAAACAAAATTTTTTTAAAGAGGGGCTTTTACAGCTTGGTGTCTGTAGCTCAGTGGCTAGAACAGCAGTCACATATACCAGAGCTGGTGGGTTTGAACCCAGCCTGGGCGTGCCAAACAACAATGACAACTACAACCCCCCCCCCCCCCAAAATAGCCAGGCATTGTGCTGGGCGCCTGTAGTCCCAGCTACTTGGGAGGCTGAGTCAAGAGAATCACTTAAGCCCAAGAGTTTGAGCTTATGAGCTGTGACACCATGGCACTCTACTGAAGGTGACATAGTGAAACTCTGTCTCAAAAAGAAGAAAAAAAGGAGGGGGCAGCTTTTACTGTGTTGCCCAGGGTGGTCTGAAATATTTGGCTTTAGATGATCCTCACCCAAACCTTCGGCCTCCTGAGTAGTTGATTTTTTTTTTTTTTTCAGTTTTTGGCTGGGGCTGGGTTTGAACCTGCCACCTCCGATATATGGGGTTGGCGCCCCACTCCTTTGAGCCACAGGCACTGCCCTGGAGTAGTTGAGATGATAGGTGTGAACTGCTCTGGCCACCTATAACATTTTTAATGGGACTTCTCTTACTTCTATTCAGTTTTCAAATTACTTACTGAAACTTTTTTTTTTTCAACTACATACCTGTGAGAGAATTTAACCTGTGTTTTTGAACATAGTAAATACTTGATTTGCTGACAGAAAGAAGGAATGAAAGTATGGCTGTATTCAAAACAAGTGAACTTGTTGGTGACATGCCCTGTTTTTACTTAGCAAAACTAATGAAACGTGTCTTTTGGTTGCGTAATCTGAACCAAAATAATCAGCTCCCATAATTGTGACAATATCATCATTGCTCACTGCACCATTTTGTAATTAATTAATTTTAAGGAAATATTAAATGATTCTCAATCTTTCAAAATAGGAATGAGTGGTGTGGGAACAACATGTATAAATATAACCCAGAATTAATGTACAGATCCTGAAATCTCTTCTGTCAGAAATACTACATACCAGATACACCATCATGAGGAGTTCAGGGGAATCGCTTTGAAGGCTCATTGGGTAGGAAGCCTGAGTTGTGTAGAATGTTTCTTAAAATTCTCTCGGTTTTTATTTTTGCAGTAGTTTCTCTAAAAGTATGTACAACCCCTACCAACTGCTCCCTTTACTTTCTCTTTTCTGTGAACACAGAAGAAGGGAATGTGAAAGAGACTGTTTTCTCATCCAGGAGAGGCACCAGTGAAATTTTTGATAAAAATAAAGCTGGGATTACCTGTGAATTTCAGCCAACCCCACCCTCCGGGCTATACTGGCAAGGGAAGTCAAAATAGGGGGAAAGTAAACCTTATTTTTTAAATGACAAATGTGTCTTCAAGGGAATCGGAAAAAGTTCCACTTGACAGAAGAGGTAAAAGAAAATAATTTATGCAGAGAGTGAAAACTTTTGTTGGAGTCTGGGAACCTTTTAATTTTGCTAAGTCATCACCCCTTCCCCCAGTCCCCCTGTTCAGCCAGGCTCCTCCAGAAGAGCAATCCGAGAGGAATCAGGCCCTGCAGACAAGATTCCACTCTTCTCTCTCCACACCTCCCTTCTTTAAAACAAGCATTTTAAGGCAGCGTCTGCTGAATTCACTCAAGTGAACTCATTTTTATAGCTGTTTTGTTCTAAATTTAACTGACGGCCAGTAGAAGACCTAATAAGTCAGGTAAGTAGAAACAGGCAAAACCTGCTTTCTTTGGAGTTCTGAAGACACTAAATCTCAATGAACCTGTTTCCCTGGCACGTGGCCAGCTGCAGCAGAGGCCAGATTTGAGTGAATTGTGAAGACTGAATGATTCACCTGCTCTTGGAGGTAGAGAGAGGGGAGTGCCCAGATACAGGTATAGTATCTGAGCTGAACATGTCTGTTTAGTTAAAGTTGTAATCAGTCTCCAGGGTGGCCAATTTTAAGAGCTTTTCAAAAAGCTACTAATTGTTTCTTAAACATGTGTATATTAAAAATAGCAAGGCTATCCAGAATTAGACCACATAGTTGCTGAGTTCATATTTCAGTGCCCTGGCCGTCCTTGCTTTTGTTTCCTTCTTAAGGCAGAAGTATTGGTTTGACTCTCTAGGAGTACAGAAGTTGCAGTAGACGTACAAGAAAAGATAGCGTCTCTCTTATTTCTGTTCCTGAGTCTCTTGAATTCTTAACCTATGGGCAAGCACAGTTATCATTTTCTTACGAGTTCTTTTAGGGATATGTTATAATTATGCAAGCAAAAATACGGGTTTTTAAAACTGGAACATGACACCTACACACCCTTCTGTCCTTTATCTCCTTTTACCTAACTGTGTGTCCTGGAAAACCTTTCTTGTCAGACAAGGAGAGCAGGCTTATTCTTTTCACGTCTAAGTGGCATTCTGTTGTATGGCTTTGCTGTAATGTATTCAGTCCCACATTGATGGCCTTGATTGTTTTTTTTTTTTTTTAGTTGTTTCTCATCATTTGCTACTATGAACAATGCTTCAGTGAATAACGTTCTATAGACAGCATTTGGTATGTCAGCAAGGATTTGTGGAGGAGAAATCACTAAAGGAGAATTGTTGAATCAAAAGGAATATGTAAAAAAGTAATATGCAGTTTTAATTTTGGTAAACCTGGGCAAATTGCCCTCCAATGTGTACTATGCAGAGATCCTGCTTACACTGTTGGAGTGTGCCTTTTCTCTACAGAGAAGTTATTAAACTTCATGATCTTTGTCAGTCTGAGAGTTTGGAAACAACTTCCTTCTCATGGTTCTCAACCTTCCTAATGCTGCGACCCTTTAGTGCAGTCCCTGTGGGTTGAGGCCCACAGGTGGAGAACCGCTGTTCTAGTGGCTTCAGTGTGGGGTTCTGTTCTTATAGCAGTAGCTGAAGGCATTTTCACGTGTTTAAGGGCTGTTGTCTTTTCCAAGAACTGTAGGTTCACCTGCCTTGCCCATTTTCCTACTAGGTGTTTTGGTTTTGCTGCTAGCTGGATTTTTAGGAGCACTTAACAGCTCAAGAAGATCAGCTCTTCTGTCTTGTGATTGTTTTTTCCATTCATCTGTTTACTTTCTATTTCTGTCATGCAAGATTTTAAAAAATTGTGTCATCGTACTTATTATTGGGCTTTTAAGTTTTTGACATACTTTGGCCTCCTCCATTTAATAACTATAATTTTTAAATTGTCTGGTGTTTATTAGTACTTTTAAAGTAATAGTTTTATTGCGATATAATTCACATACCATAAATTTCACTCTTTTAATGTATACAATTTAATGATTTTTAGTATATTCACACAGTAGGCACAGTCTAATTTCGGAACATTTTTATTACCCCTAAAAGAAACCCTCTACCCATTGGCAGTCACTCCCATTTCCTCCACCTCCAGGCCCCTGATATCCATGTAATCTACATTTTTTTATCTCTGTAGATTTACCTACTCTGGACATTTCATGTAAATGGAACCATATAATATGTGGGCCTTATATGACTCACTTTTTCTACTTGACATGTTTTTAAGATCCTTCCTCCTATTTTTATGTTTGCATTTAAAACAATTTTTTTTATTTATGTTTGCATTTTTTACATTTAAATCTTTGGTCACTAGAATTTTTTTTAGTGTAGGATCTGATCTAGGGATCTTTTTTTTTTTTTTTGAGGTGGCCATTTGGCTATTGAAAGCCCCTCTTCTGCCCACTAACATGCAGTACCAACATTATTGCATATTGAATTCAGTATTTACTTGGATTTAGTTTTTTTCTTTTTCTTTTTTTTTTTTTTTTTGCAGTTTTAGGCTGGGGCTGGATTTGAACCTGCTACCTCCAGTATATGGGGCCAGCACCCTACTCCTTGAGCCACAGGCACTGCCCATTGACCTAACTATTCTTGTTCCCTTGTACACTGTTTATTTTCCTGAAACTTTATAATATTTTTGAAATCTGGTATTTTATTCTTTTCTTCTTTATCATTTTTATGACCATTTTTCCCCATTTATTTTGTCCTAGGAACTGCAGGATTAGCTTCTAAGTGTATTTTTTTTTTTTTACGTTGTGTCAAGTTTATAGATTAATTTAGGGAGAATTATTTTCTTGTCATTGGCTTCTGTTCAGGGACAGGATAGACCTTTGCATTTGCTCATTTCTACTTCACGTCCGTGAGTAGTGTTTAAAATTTTTGTTTACCTAGATCTTGCATATTGGTCCTTAATTTTTTCCTTATACATTTTATGGTTTTGTTACTGTTACTAAATGGGTATCTTTTTCACTGGTTACCCATTAGGAAGGCTGTTGATTTTCATATATCACTTTTGTTCAGTTTCCCTGCAGAATTCTCTAAGAATAGTTGTTCAACTGACTTTGTCAGATTTGTAGTCAGAGCATCTGCAAATAATGATAGTTTTACTGCCTCTTTTGCAATTTTCATACTCCTTATTTTTTTTTCTCTTAAATAATGAGATTGGCTAACTCTGCCAGATCAGTGTTAAAGAACAGCGATGATGAGGATGTCCTTGTGTTGTTCCTAACTTTAATGGGACGCTTCTCATGGTCCCTCACTGTGAGGCAGCCATTGGGGTCGATCATGTTTAATGTCGGTTTGGCATTTATGAGGGCTCATCATGAGCAGGAAGCATTTTGGAAATGCTGGATATGTGGCTGTGATGGAATCATTTGCAGAGAAGTAAAGCGTGCTCTGTCAGTTCTCCTGCAGTGATAAAATAGTAGTCTGATTTTTCTTACCTGCGTTGACAGGAATTTTTGAGTGGGAAGTCGGTGCTGTGAAGGAGGAAGGTGGCCATTGTATTTTAATCTCATGCTGTTTTTCTTTTGCTAACAAGTGAAAGACTAAGAAGGTACAGGAAGGTGTAGTAAAGGCTTTTGCTGAGGGAGAAAAGGAAGAAGGGAGGGAGAATCGAGTAGAAAAAAAAAAAGAGGTAAAAACATACATAACTTTGCTCACTGTCTCCCCCCAGTCAAGCAATGTGATAAACAAAAATACCCGTATTTCTAGAGTAGCTTTTTCCCCCAGAATATTGTTACCAAAAACCATGACAAAAAACACTGATTGTCAGCAAATATGATAAAGAGCCTAAGGAGGCTTTGAAGAAAATAGTGAAATATTTTATCATTTGTAAGCAAAAGAGAATAATAAAGACTTCCAAATATTGAGAAGTCACTGGAGGGAAAAAGAAGGCTTCTTAAAACATGCTTACATGTTGATGCTTTTTAATGTTGCCATTATAAAAAAGAGTGTTTTGATCTCCTGTGAAGAAAGCCAAACTGGAGAGGTGTTTTATGTGCTAACCCCAAACCTGACATGACTCTAGTAATAAATATCAGGACAGGCTGTCCCTTGCATTAGCAGAACTGGAAAACAAAACAAAAGACAGTAACAGTCAAGGCTTTGATGCTTGTTGGAAAGACCTAATATGCAGAGTTAATGTGTTGTAGCGAAAAACAGAAGTTTAGGCTGACTCCATAAATTAGAGAAACCGATAGGTCGTGTTGTTTGGGACACGCTGCACAGTCATCTGTATGACAGGCAGGAAAGAGAAAGCACTAAACCGCAGACAGCACTAGTGTGGACGCCAAGTTGGTTTTGGACACTCATACCTTTGGCCTGCAAAGGTGTCCATTTGTCAGCTGGTCTTGTCCCAAAACCTTCTTGTCTGTGATTTGCAAAGTGTAGGAGCCACTGGGCTCTGGGTGGGCATCTCAGGCAAGTCTGCCTTTGTGTTGAGGTTAACATATGGCAGCTTTGTTAGGCGGTGTGTTGAGGAGGAGTGAGCAAGGCTTTGGAACCAGAAGCATCTGGCTCTACCACTCGCTGGCTGTGTGAACTTGACTGAGCAACTGAACTCTCCTGAGTCTAGTTTTTCATCTGTAAGTAGTGCCTGTAATTCAGTTTTTTGGGATTGTTTCTCAGAGTACAGTACACAAAGCACCTAGCATAAAGACCTTGTAGAGAGCAGTTACTCGGTGAGGGAGCATAGGTAGACCGGAGGGAGCAAGGGCAGGGGAGGGATGGAAGAATTCCACGGGACAAGTGCCATGATGCTGTGGAAATGGGAAGAGTGTCACATCAGGACTGAGGCTAATGTTTATAGGAAAGACCTCAGAGAGATGGTGCTTGAGATGAGTTATGAAGAATAAGTAGGCAGAATGGTCCAGGAAAGTGCTTCTAAGCAGACAAGGCAGTATTTTCAAAGGCCTACGCTTAAAGGAGTCTTTTAAACTCTGTGAACTGTGAGTAACAGAGTATGGCTGAGTCCCAGGCTATGAGATGGGAAGTTTCAGTCACTGAGACAGGAGAGCTTAGCCAGCATTGGATTGAGTAGGGCCTTGCTGGTGGAGAGTGATGTAGGCTTTCAATACAAGGGGCACAGTTGCATTCGGATTTTGGAAATGTGGCAGTGGTGTCTGTGGCGTGCGCTTAGGGATTGGTGGCAGGAGATGAGCTCTGATCTATAATGGTTTCTCCCATGTTCCCCACAAGTCCTAGCACAGTGCTGAGCGCATAGTAGGTTTTCAGAGAAAATCTCTTGTTGGAGTGGAGCACTAATAGATTATTCTCATGTGGAGTTTGATCATTTCCCTCCAAATTATTTTTGACCCTCAATTACATTATCTTAAACTATTGTGGACTGTGTAATAAACATGCCCTAATCTACTTATAATTTACAATGCAAGTGTATGTGTCATAAAATCTCTCTATACATTAAGGTGACCAGATTTTAACATTGCTAAAGCAGGACACCATTGACGGGGATGGGGGTGGGGTTTCTTAATTCAAAATTTGGTCTATATGGAGCAACAAAAATTTTCATAGAACGCAAAAATAGTATTGTAATATATATTTTTTACTTTCACCATAAGTACAATTTACAAATATAATACATTAAAAATTATGTATAGCATTATTTTATTCTTTGGCATATTTCTCGTCGAATTCTAACAACTGATCAACAATGTGAACTTTGATAAGTAGTTCTTGATAATCAGTTCTCAACAATTATTTGTTATTATTAAAGTTTAACATTATAAAATTAACAAAAATAATATAAAACTCATATCCTGGTAAAATAGCCATATGGCAGACGAAAACCATATATTCCCTTCCTGTTCTCCTGCCATTCCCTAGCTTGTTGTGCATTCTTTCCAAAAATCGGGATTTTTTAAAAATGCTGCGGGACAAATTGTTAAAAAATGGGACTGTCCCGCCAAAAGCAGGACATCTGGTCACCTTACTATACATACATATGCACACAAGTGCATCCACGCGTGCATACATACACACACACACACACAGAGGCAAGTGCGAGCCTAACACTCCTCGAAAATAGAGCCCCACAACAATACATGTGCAGAAGGGTCACTGTTCCCCACCCCTAAATGCTTTAGGCTTTGCCTGTACTCACTCACTTTTAAAGCTGTCTCTAGGTTAAGATTCTTTCAAGCCCCCCTGGTGCTCTGGAAGGAGAAAGCTGTGATAGCTTTTAGTGTCTGATTGTCTTCAAGCAGAGAAAGCTCACTGTTTCATCATTTAGGGGTGATGACATGTTTCTAGTTGGGCAGGTCACAGGCAGAAGCTGTAGCTGTGGGCTTTTAAGGGCCACAGGAGCCCAGTAGGGTAAGAGACAATGGTACTTACCACGGCCTGGATGAGTAAATGGCTATTATTCAGAGCCATGAATTCTATTTTCAGTCAACCTGTCCACTAATATTTTTTGAGAGTCTATCATGTGCCAAGCAGGGTGCTAAGTTCTAAAGATACTGAGGTGGGCAAGATGACAATGGTCCCTACCACATGGCCCTACGTTACAGTCATGAGAGTATGGTACACAAAAGCAGACGTAGAACATGACTAGGCAATTGCAATCCATTGAGATAAGAGGTGTGGGAGGGGAATACAGAATGTGGTGGAAGCATCAGGAGGGAAAGCTGACCCCCACTTGGAAGGCCAGGCAGGACTTCCATGAGGCTCCAGAGTTTCCCGGACAGGGCCAGGAGCGAGATCTGCCTTAGAGAGTGTTGGAGTGAGGTAATGTCAAGAAAAGGAATGTTTTTAATCTATAAAGGAAAAAGCAAAATAATATAAATTTTTAATAGATCATCAAAATAGGCATTGGGAAATATAATGTTTGGGTTGTCAGCAGTCCTCCAAGACCCAAACCATTGTTTTCTTTACCCTAATCCTTGGCAGTGCCTATAACCAAGAACCCCACATGTTAGGGATCAGTCGCCTCAAGGAAAATGGGATTTGCATACTGTCTGTGACAAGATTGAAAAGTCACGCTATCTGTGCAGTCATCCATCAGCAGTGCTCCTGAAGTTGAAGCCCTTTGCCTCTCTGGGGTTTTAACGATTGGATATCCTATTATCTGAAATACACACAACAGCCACGTCTTCAGACAGAAGAGCCCCCAGCCAAGTTACTCTCGAGTAGAATTCAGTATGAGCATGAGTGGAAGTTAAGCAGATGTGGAAGTTTAGCGCTCCCTCCAACAGCACTGGTGTGGACCAGCAGGTAAACAGAACCCTCAGGCGACATCGCCCCTATACACTGTGACTGGTCCCTCCCGTGACGGCTGGTGGATAGTATTAAAAATTGGTTCTGTCACAGCCAACATAGATGCTGGATGTTGGCAGATGGGGGAAGGCCTGTGGAAAAGTGTTAAGTATCTTTTGTAATTTTAGCAAGTGGAGTGACAACCCACCTACACTGTTAGTTTTTGTGGTTGAAAGTTATGTCCAGGAAAGAAAGGAGAAATTTCTCCTTATCAACTACACCTTATTCAAGACACATTATATGAATGAAGGTCTTGCGATTCTCTTCTCTGTGAAGGTAAGGGATTGTACAGTATTGCTTCTTTTGAAACTGCAGGGGGAACGTTTAATAGGAAAACACATTTACTTCTGTTAAAAGGGTATCCTGGAGCCTTAAAAGAAAAATTCAGGGGCTGTTTACTCATTAGAAACTGAGTGAGCTGGTTAGAGGAGTTGTTTGGGGTCTAGTGGCATGGAATGTTTAAAATGTTGAGCAATTTATGATTCTTGTTCTGGACTTTAACTGTTGTTCCTAGAGCCATCCTCTTCATGTTCAAGGTAGCAGCTTTGAGTAGCAAGAAAGCTATTCTAGGTTGTGATTGAGAGCTTGTGTCCCTGGAGAGGGCACTAGCAACATCTCCTTCAGACCCCCATCTGTGCAGATGTGCTGTGAGTTTCTCATCCTGAACACAGCCAGAGAGAAATAACTAACATAGATTTGATTTTTCACCTTAAAGACATTGCATTTTTTTTGCTCTGTGTTTTGAATATGACCTGTCTGTTCTTTGTTTATTTTCAGTCTCTTCAAAGGAAATGTCAAATTTTCAGACCTGTAAATTTTGCTAGAATCACAGACCATTAGATCTGGAAGGGACAGTAGAGCTATAACATGGCCAGCTGGAAGTGCCACAGCAAGGTAACCTAGTAGAGATGCCTGCAGGCATTCTGAAAGGCAAATTTGCAACTTGGGAAGAAAGCAGTCAGGGCTTGACTTGTGGATCCGAGAGTCCCTGAGATGCAATGGACCAACCACACGCTGATGAGGGCATTTCCCACTCAGAAATGTGCACAAGCCCTTCATATACTACAGAGTCAACTCTAACTATCCAGTAAGGCCTTTGACACCCTCTGTTACATGGCCCCTGCTTTCCTCCTCTCCCTCTTCTCCTCCCCACACCCGCACCTCCAGCCACAGTGGTCTCTTGACCATATCGGAACACATAAGTTTGTTACCTGTCTTTTCTTTTCTCATGTTGTTTTTTCTTTCAGCCTTAGCTGAGATTCCACTTCGTCCAGAGGCAAAAGTTCATGAGTTCAAGTTGCAAAAAACCAAAGGAATGTTGGAACCTGTAACCAACTGAAAAATACATTCTCTGCTTCACTAGTCACAGTCCTATGTCTGGTCTACAATAGATTTTTACATGTTCTAAGGGACATCAGAACCCATCTGGACTGGTCTCCCTTACGTGCATTCTGCAGGCTTGTCGCAGACACATATGCAACTTCTTCCTGCAGTGGGGTGTATAGGAACTTACTGAATTTTCTTCTTCTGGTCCTTCTTATATTATTTTCTTTCTTCTGGTCCTACTTATATTATTTTCTTCTGGTTCTTCTTGTATTATTTTCTTCTGGTCCTACTTATATTATTTGCTTTCCAGTTTTATATGTCTCCAAGGATGTGTTGAATTATTGTCTCTGAAAAGCCATGTGACTTGTTGAATTACAAAACAGCGATTCTTACTTCATTTCCACTTATTCCAATTTATTAGTTCATTTAGGCAAGTTATATAACTTCCCCCTTAATTTATCATCAGTAAAATGGGGCTAAGAATAATCGCTGATCTGTTTTGGGTTTTGTTTTTGTTTTTGTTTTTGTGAGACTCTGTCGCCCTGGGTAGAGTGCTTTGATATCATAGTTCACAGCAACCTCAAACTCTTGAGCTCAAGTGATCCTCTTCCCTCAGCCTCCCAAGGACCTGGAACTACAGGTGCCCACCACCATACACAGTTAGTTTTTTTCTATTTTTAGTAGAGATGGTATCTCACTGTTACTTAGGCTGGTCCCAAATTCCTGACCTCAAGCAATCTACCTGTACATGTGCGTATAAACTTGCACATGTAAATGTATACGGCTTACTTGTAATTGCCTCGGCCTCCCAGGGTGTTAGGATGACAGGTGTGAGCCACTGTGCCCAGCCTCATCAAACCTAAACTTGAAACATTTAAAAAAGTGTTTTAAAATATAGAATACAGGACTCTTTGCCTCCTTCCCTACTCACCCTGGCAATGGAGGCCCATTCGCTGTCCATGGCAAACCTATCTTGCTCTATAAGCCTGTGTCTTGCTCTTACTCTATAAACCTACTTTTCTCTTCCTCAGTAAACTTTGTTCTATGCTTGCCTTAAATAAAAAAATGGAATATAAACATAAGGTTTTATTATGACTATCATACAAGAAAAAAAGACTTTTAATCCTCCTTGCTAGACTGATATAGATTGTGTCATATTATAGATTATAAAAAATGTAGAACTTGACAAAAATAATCTGGTTGGCATTAGATTGTAAAGTGAAAAAGAGATGAGTCCCTGTTTCGGCTCTGGGATTTACTAGCTGTGTCCATGGCTGATTAACCTTTTGAGCTTCGGTTTCTTCTGTAAATTGAGAATAATGATGTTCATGCTGTCTATTAGAGTTGTTGAATAATTACATTCTGCAACTATCATGCTTGAAAGGCACCTTTAAAACTACAAGAGAGCACATCCCACAATAACCATCATGGTTTCTCTTACGGCCTAATAATTATGCCAGCCACAGAAATAGATCTAAATGAATTTTGATTCCCTTTTCTAAGATACCTCTCAGATTGCAAATGTATGAGGACTAAAAGGAAGGGGAACAAAGGAGGTCCATTTGTTTTCTACTGTATTTTTACTGCACCATTTCTAAATTCAAATATGTTTAGATACCCAGATAAGTTCATTGTGTTCCAGTAGCCTACAGAGTTCGGCACAGTGACCTGCTCCACAGGTGTGCAGCCCAGGAGCAATAGCCATGCCCTGTAGCCCAAGTGTGTTGGGGTTGTGGCTTTGAGGTTTGTATAAGTACATTCTGTGATGCTCAGATGATGACAGAATCACCTAAGGATGTGTTCATTCTTCAGTACATATCCTTGTCATTCCTGGGCACATGCCTGTAGGTGAGGGTGAGGGGGTACAGTGTGTTGAATTGCATATGTCCCACCCAAATGTGGATGTTCTAGCCATCAGTACCTATGAGAATGGCCTTATTTGGAATAGAGCTTTTGTGTATGTTCAAGTTAAGATGAGGTCATTAGAATGGACTCTAGTCCACTCTAGTCCTTATAAAAAGTGGGAATCTGGACACAGACAGAGCCACACGGAGAGCGCCATGTGAACATTGCTGGCATAAGCTAAGAAATGCCACAGATTGCCAAGAAACCACCAGCAACCATGAGAGAGTATCTCTCGCAGCCCTCACAAGGAACCAGCCCCGTGGATGCCTTGACTTTGGATTTCTAGCCTCCATCACTGTGAGATAATACATTTCTCTTGTTAAAGCCCCCCAGTCCGTGGTATTTTGTTATTGCAGCTCGGGAACCTAACATAGGCAGGCAGGCTGTTCCCTGCACCCAACTGCCTCTCTCTGACACTTGGCCCCCCGCGTGGGTTTTACAGTGAGGTTGCACATGGTATGCATTTGTTGGCAGCATATATTAAAAATAACAAGATTTCCTGTGGCCTGGCTTTTGAAAACAAGTGCATTTAAAGCCTGATCTCAAGGGTTGGGGCTGATTTAGAATGGGATTTCCTGAACATTGTGATTGACTCACTCCCCTCATTCTGTACCTTTATGTGTGTCGAGAAGGAACGGGTGCAACTGGGCAATATATGCAGGGCCTTGTCCAGAATCCTTCATTTGTCTCCTGTTTTTCCTGGCCTGGACACTTTCTTGAGAATGTTTGGTGCTCTGCTGTAATCCTTCTTTAGTTAGGGGTTTGGTAAGTCCATGACAAAGAGGGGGAATGTTTCTTTTTCCTTTTACTTTCCTTGGGCTTGCCTCTTCTTTCTCTGAAGGATGCGAGTACTCCCCAGGGAGAGGGCCTGCCTCTTTCCTCTTTGGGAAATGTTGATTATATTATATGAAACATTTGTTTTTCATAGAAACTTCCATTTCAACATGTTGAAATAGTTGATTCTAATTTATATGTGAAAAATAAATATACTTGTGGAAGTGTTTTCAGGGTACAGTTACATAATAATTATGTATGCCTCTTCCCAACTTGTTAACATAGGAGATCTCACCTCACAGAAGGCGTCTAATTTTCTAAGCTTTATGGCTTGTAACAACTTTCCCCAAATTCCATGAAAACACCTTAAAAATAACTGTTAGGCTGGCTCACACCTGTAATCCCAGTGCTTTGGGAGGGTTGATGTGGAAGAGTCTCTTGAGGTCAAGAGTTTGAGACCTGCCTGAGCAACATAGTGAGAACCCTACTAGCTCTACAAGAATAGCTGGACGGTGAACTTTTGGCCCAGCTATTCAGGAGGCTGAGACAGGATGATTGCTTTAGCCCAGAATTTAAGTTTGCATTGAGCTGTGATTATCCACTGTTCTCCAGCCTGGGCCACAGAGAAAGACCCTGACTCTTAAAAACAACATGAAAAACTGTGAAGCCAACCTTTTTTATAAGTATATCATAAGGAATTGTATCTTGTAGTGGTAATTTCATATTCCTACTTATTTTTTTTTTGAGACGGAGCCTCAAGCTATCCCCCTGGGTAGAGTGCCATGGCATCACAGCTCACAGCAACCTCCAAATCCTGGGCTCAAGCCGGTCTCCTGCCTCTGCCTCCCAAGTAGCTGGGACCACAGGCGCCCGCCACAACGCCTGGCCATTTTTTGGTTGCAGCCATCATTGTTGTTTGGCGGGCCCAGGCTGGGGATCCGAACCCGCCACCTTAGGTGTATGTGGCTGGCACCCTAGCCGCATATTCCTACTTATTGTTGGAACAATTAAGGCTCAGTAAAAAGGCAAAGCTGAGATTAAAATTCAGTAGTTCCTGATCTCCAGCCAGTGCTTGTTTTCTGTGCTGACATCGTTGTGGCTCAGAGTTCAGCTCATATCAT
>CAUYQV010082015.1:0-10597 GCA_963574575.1 Galagoides demidoff
TTGGTGCAAATGAACAATAAATCAAAAGCAATCTAACATAAAAATAAATAAAGAATATAAAGAGGCAATTTCTATAACCAAAGACAATCCCATAAAATTACCAAACATACATAGATACTTGGAATGATTCATAAGCATAGAAATGAACACTCACAATTATCCCTTTGAAATTTTGGAGTGGCAAGATTAGCAAGTTGGATGTTGCCAAGGGCTAGTGAGGATGTAAGCACTAACGGGTGGACTGGTTCACCGTGTGGAAGCACAGACTGTCACTACCTGGCCGTGCTACGCTACTGGGCACAGGGATTCCCTTCTTAGCTGTTTACTCCAAAGACATTCTCACATGGGCCCCTAAGGGGACAGGTTCAAGAATATTTGGTGCAGTAATATTTGTGTTACAGTGAGTTGATTTTAAGTTGACTGCCCATCCATGTGTGAAAGGGCTGCTATGTTTGGTTTGGATGTAGTTAGAAGCCAAGAATAGAGGGAGATGCATCCCACTGTAGTTCTGACCGCCTTTCCCTGACGATGAGCAGTGTTCCTCATTTTTTTATACACCTGTTGGCCATTTGTAGAACTTCTTTTAAGACACGTCTGTTTGGGCCTTTTGCAATTCCTTGTACACAGGAATATTTTCCATGTTTTCTTATTGTTATAGTTTTTGGGCTTGGCTAGAAACTTAATTACTTTTGTTTAGGAAAATATTTTTTGAAGTTCTAAACATATAAATACGTTTGGGGGATATTTTGCTATAAATTAGTTGTACTGTAACAAATCTTCAGAAATCATTTGAATTTTTTATTAGTGGTCAGGGGCCAGCCTTTTTTCTTTTCTTTTTTTATATTGATAGTGATTTTAACACCATGATTGAAGGCAAAGGGCTACACTTTAAAAATCTTCAGCCATCAGATATGAACATGAAGTGCTGCCTGGACCCACACTCAGGAACTCACAGGAGCCTTGTTACTTTGGCACAAATTCTATGTTCATTTAATAAGTTTGAGAGATGGATGGAAACCCACTTTATGACTGTCATCCCTCAGCCCAGAAAGCCAAATCCTTTATCAGCACAGCTGCTGCCCGACTCCAGGAGTCTGAGGATGCCACTCTCTCTTCAATCAGCAGCTCTGGCAGTGAGTCAGGCCTGCAACAAAAATGTTTTAAAATCCTTGGTATCCTTCCTCCTCTTTTTCTCTGTCCCTCTTACCCATGGATTAGCAACAGCAAGAAACAGCTTTTTCCACTGGGCTAGAAGGACGAGGGAACAAGGGGGTCTCACCAGAACTATGGGGCTGGAACCTTGGCAAAGATAGTGACAGCTGAGGGTGCAACCTGATGCAGAGACAGGGAGCAAAGCGGGGCCTGTGTCTTCCTTCCCACCACTTGCCAGTCTCCTGTTGGGGCCTCTCTTCATTGGCACCACTGAGAAGCCAGCTGGTGAGTCGGGAGCCTGGGAAGCTTCATGTCCAGATGCAGACTCGCGGGAAGGGAAGGCCATGGCCTTAGAACCAACAGGCCAAGAACAACCCAGTAGTGTATTTATTTTGCACTAATACGTCCTATCTAGGCTTAGCACAGATTTCTCAGTTCTAGTCTTTCTGTTTGTTTTGTTTTGGTTTGGTTTGGAGACAGAGTCTCACTTTGTTGCCCTCAGTAGAGTGCTATGGCGTCACAGCTCATAGCAGCCTCAAACTCTTGGGCTTAAGCAGTTCTCTTGCTCAGCCTCTCAAGTGGCTGGGACTACAGGCACCCACCACAATGTCCAGCTATTTTTTGTTGTTGTTCTAGTTGTCATTGTTGTTTGGCAAGCCTGGGCCAGGTTCAAACCTGCCAAACGACACTGTATGTAGCTGGTGCCCTAACCAATGTGCATAGGTGCCAAGCCTAGTCTTTTATTTTTTTTTTTTTTGATACTAATATTCTGTAATTTATTTAAATAGTGAATATGCTTTCTTTGAGAAAGAGTCTCAAGCTGTTGCCCTGCATAAAGTGCTGTGGCACCATATTTTACAGCAACCTCCCACTCTTAGACTCAAGCTATCCTCTTACCTGAGTTTTTCTATTTTTAGTAGAGACAGGGTCTTGCTTTTGCTCAGGGTGGTCTTGAACTCATGAGCTCAAGCAATCCACCTGCCTCAGCCTTCTAGTGCAAATGTTTATTAAGGTTAACACAAAACAAAATGTGTTTTCTTGATTTTTTTAAACATTCATTATAATTAAGGATGAGCATTGTTTTCTGTTATAGATGTTGTTTCCATTTGTTCGTGGCAAAATTTTTCTTAGAACTGCTTATATTTTGGTTACTAATCAAGTCAGTGACTAATAAGCTTAATGATCCAGAATGAACCATGCTCTATGGACTCTGTTAGAGGATGCTGGTAGAAATTTGAATAGCTTTTTAGCGGAGGGAGTAAGGGTTGTGTTATCTCAATTCTAGTCTTGATCACCTACCTACCAGGCTGTTCCATTAAAAATTGGACTTCATTTTTATCCTTGTGTTTTATTTTTCCTATTGCAACATATGTAAGTCTTTATTCTTGAAATTTAGGGATTATACCACATATTTTCCTAAACTATCCTGGTATTTTGGGATATCTTTCAAATTAGAGATTCAAGGTGTGGGTTTGTCTGTTTGTTTTAACCTTTGGCCAATTTTCTATATTATTTGTGTTTTTTTTTCTTTTATAATTCTCCTTACTTGTGCATTATCTCTTCAATGTTTTTCTTCCAAGCAGTTTTTCCCCAGTTATTTCCCTCCCAGTTTCCATTACTGTTTTCCCTTAGAGGTTTTTCTGCCTGTTTTCTAAAGGGAGTAACATGGTGTCTGGGCTAGGATTTTCTGGGAGCTTATGGTTTCTTTACCTGTTGAAACACAATGCTTAGCTCCTAGTAGACGTTTAGTAAGTGACTGTTTAGATAAATGAGGACATAGATTAATCAACAATAATTATGTTTATTTTACAGACTATAAAATAAATGGAAAATAAGGTAGATGTATAGAGATATGGGTTTAAATGTGGATTACTATTCAAATGGCAAAATAACGCTGCACACAAACATTTGGGTTTCCAAGAGTTACTACAGAATATCCAAACTAAATAGAAGGGTTCTACAGAGAAGGGATGAGGGGATCACGCACAAGACAGATGCAGGTTTTCAAGGTGATAATTTCTTTATTTTTATATTTAAAACAGGAAGCAATGGCATCCTAAGTTTCTTGAACATTGTGCTTATAGAAATATTTGCCTTGCATTCCTCAAGTAATAGTAGAAGAAAATCCTCTGAGTTCTCTTCTTTATTAAGCCACTTGAATGTTACTTTATTACCACAGCTGTGAATAAGTATGATGATGCTATTCTAAGAAACAAGTTTTTAAATGATATCCATGAGAAATTTTAAAAGAGGAGGAATGTAATATTTTTACAATAGTAATATTAAAACCACTTTTATAAAGTACCTAGCAACAGGATACTGACTTAAAATGAATAAAGAAAATGTAAGTCATTACCGAAATATTGAAGATGCTTATTTGAATTATAAATGCCTGCATGTGTTTGGAATAGTTAATCTTTTATCTACTAACTTGAATATAGAAATAAAAGAAATCAAACGAAACGACCGTGTGAATCTCTTCCTCCTGAATTTTCTCTGAGCTTTTGTTGATTGGTAATTGGGGTATTGACTACTATAGAAAGACTGATTATAAATGGCATGTTAACTATCGCAGACAGTTTGGGTCACTGGGGTATTTCAATGAAGCAATTTATTTGTTTAGGATTTACACGTATGACATACATTCCGATCGATGAGTTCTGACCCGAATAATCTGAGAGCGTTTCCACCATCCTCTCACAGGCAGGATGAGCCAGACATGGTCTGTTCTACTAGTCTCGGGTACCGGGGGCTGTCTGTGTTTTGGTCTGTTCAGCATCCCTTTCTTTGAGAATTAGTTTCTGCCTCTCCCAAAACGTTAGTGGAGTTGTGGTATCAGCATGGAGACCTCAGTCACACTGATATGAAAAGAGCCTTTCCCATAAGGATCCGAGTCCTGTATGAAAATCTAGATGGAGTTGAAACTATGGGATGTTTCATCTGATGACAATGCCACCGAGTGGTTGTTCTCTGCCTTGGCTCCTCTTATGAGACACCTGGGAGGTCTTAAGAGTGACCAGTGCCCCTTCCTCTGTCTTCATGCTTGTAAACATTGGGTTCCTTGCTATTTCATTTATGGGAAATTTTCCCAAGGAATGAAATAATCAGACCCTGGTTTACTGGAAGGTGAAAGGGAGAGGAAGCAACAATAGCATAATACATAGCATCATTATCAAAACTTTAAAGATGTTCTTTGTACTGTGCTGAATGATTTAAAGACATTGTTTCATTCACAGGTACCATAGAAGGTGATTGTTTTTGTTGTCATTTATTTTTGACATATGAGAAAACTGAGTCTTAATGTGGTCAAGTAACTTGTTCAAACTTACTTGTTCAAACCCACTGACAGAAACAGGTTTGAACTCAGTTCTACTTGAGAACACGTGTCGTGCTCTCCCCACTTTGCAGCACTATTAGCCTCAGCGTCATAATCGATTTACATACGTCACACCCACGTTTATTCTCATAATTCTTCTTTTATCTTAAGAGAAAATTAAACTGAAAGAATTTTTTCTTATAAAATACTGTATATCATCTGTTATGCACAAAATAATAGTGTAATTTTAAAATAAACACTCTATTGGCACAAATGAAACCTTGAATTATTATATAGTGTTCTTTAAACCCTTTAGAATTCTAAATAACACCTCCATAAAATAGGCATCCCCCTCCTAACATAATGCATTATGGCATGATTATTTTTTTTTAATGCAAATACAAGTCACTATGTTTAATTTCCAAATATAAAGTATTTCTTATTTGTTACATTAACCCTAATGTCAATTATAAAGTGCATAAGAACAGCAACAAGCTTTGTTTTTGGTCAGGCATTGCTCTGAGCAAGCTACCTCTAAGTCAGAATCCCTACACATTACTCACAAGCCCCAGAAAAGAGAGAGCTCACATTTGTGTGTTTGTGCATGTTGCTTGAGTTCAAGTTTATGAAAATTAGGAAAATAATTTCAGAGTAAAGTCAGTGTCTGAGAAACTAAGTGAAACCCATTGTATTGGGCTCATTGCTACCCCTAGATTTTCCTCCCTGGCGAGGGTGGTAAACTCCAAGACATGAAGCATCTCCATGGATTGATCTGGTCCCTTGAGGCTCCTTCGGGAGCCCAACAGTACACGGCCTGGTGCAAGCTTCCTGCCCACAGCACAAGCCGGAGCCACTGACCTCAACCCCAGCCCCTGCACACACGCTTCCTGAACCGCAGAGTGAGTAATCCTCTTGCTTGGGGCAGGACGATTGCTGAAATTACAGTCATTGCCTCTGTTTCAATTTTGTTTTGTTTCTACATGTCCAAAGTCTATAATAATCAAGATACATTTTGTTAACAGATTCAGTCGTTTTTGTTAGTTCTGCTGATTCATATAATTTCTCATCAACATCCTAACAAAATACTTTTTAGAATGTGTTAACAGAGGCAGTGGGTTTTTTCTTACAAGATTTATAAGATTTTTCATGGATGAACTTGTCCTTATAATGTCTATTTTAATGCAATAATTATTCCTCATGATTAAAATTTTCCATTAAAATCTACCTTTCTTCTCCAGGCTAATTCTATTCAGATGAAGTCTTAAAAAGAAATATTGTACCTTTTTCTTTGCAAGTTGTGTTTTGTTGTATAAATGCTAATCCCATTCTCGCTTTTCATCTAGTCTATCAATCTCTGTGATCCCTTTTGGCTTCATTCAAATTATTTTCAAAAGTATGTCCAACATGCTGGTGAATTTAAATATTCTAGTACGTTGGTAACAATTTCGTTTCTGCTTAAGGCTCATATAAGTGATGAGCTATGTTGGATATGAAGAAACCAAAAACTAATCTTTTGAGAATTCTGGAACCCATAATGATTGACTTTAGCCAGTTCCAGAGCTTATTTCCTGAGTCCTCATTCCCAAACAAGCAAGTCCTCCATACGTAAATCAATTAATAAGAACCATGATTGTGCTATCTATTTGTTTAGGCTATAAAAATATAAAAGAGCAGTCCTTTGCATTCAATTTTTTTTTTAACCTGGTAAACTAGCATGAAAATCAGGTGTATATTTGGAGAATGTATTAACAACAGGAAAACAGCAATTAAAGGGGGCATTGTAGGGGTGAAGATAGAACACGCCCCCCTTCTTCCTCTAAAGGTTCGCTGACAATGAACTGACCAAAGGCACATTCATAGACAAAACAGCACATACATGTATTTTAATGTGTGTAGCATGAGGCATCAGAGGACAAGGATTACCCAGTAACCCGGTGAGGTCAGACGCTTATGAACATTCACCTTTACAGGGGGGAGGGGAGTTGGAGGGGGTGTGAGGGTGGATGATTTCAGGAGAGATCAATGGACCCAGTGTTTAGACAATGGGTAGTGGGAATACTCTTTGGGAATTAAATGGGACCTGAGAACAGGTAATAGTCTGGGAGGATTCTTCTGGGCTGTAGATGTAGTAGTTAATTTTCAATCTCTTCTTCTGTGTTAGGGGTTTTAATGTTTTCCGGTGATAGAAATTTCAGGGAAGGAATGGAAGGCAGTTGTGTTCCCCGTGGAGGGTTCAGTTTTTAGCCAGATAAGGGAACTCCAGAGAACAGCCTCATCCTGTGGTCTGGGAGAGACAGGGCTCAGGCGGAGTCAAAGGCCCCAGCAGCTGATGCTTTAGCTCGGCCTGTCACAGCACCTTAGTTTGGGCGTCTTATTCTGAGCCCTCAGCGGCAAAAAGTCATCCATCCTACCTTTAACCTTTATTGTGCTTTTTAATCTTTCTAAATATTAAAGGTTAAGAATGCCATCAAGAATAACAGACTCTGAAAAAGGAACAAACATCATCATAAGAGTTAATGAGAAATTGATTCTAGTCTTACTTTGCAAATGTGCCTGCTTATTGTAAGGGGGTAAATCAGACTGCACCTGTCACTTTCGTGTGAACGGTGTTATGTGCGATTAAAGCGCATAGTCTGACAGAAGCCAGTAAAAATGTGGCTCAGTACTGGGTTTTTCTCCAGTAATAAATTAAAACAATGTACGTAAGTTCGGATTCTATGACAAATTCATTATCATAATTTTTAATCATAATTTTTAAAAATAATGGACTTGGTCTCTATTTTCCTTGGGTCAATATTGAGTTTATGTGAATTTTCATGAACAAAGAATAGATTTATTTATCAGTGATACCCGCAGTTTTTTTTATCCGTAGGGAAAAATAATAGTGATCTATTAAACTTCTTAGGTTAAAGATCACTGGTACTTGAAAGTCTAATCATGTCACAGATTTTAATTTAAAAAGCTCAGTTGGGCTTTTACAAATGCGGTAACATTTACATGTGTAAACACTTTTTGGTAAGTGACTGTGGTCTGAGTAATAGTGCTGGGATAGAGGGTGGGCTGGAGCTGGTCTGCCCTGAAGCTGACCGGGAACCAACTCTGAGAGGCTCATGAATCTAAATCAATGAATATCAAATAGGAGTGATCCCTGTGGAGGGTCTCAGAAATGCTTACTGAGAATGTGAAACAGACAGCGTCTACATAAAATAGAAGAAAATAGAAATGAAGGACACAAAAAATAAATTCTCTCTAATCTTAATGTGTAAACTCCAAATCTTTATGACCCTTGAAAACTCTGGATTAGAGACGCTTATGTTCCTTGTGAGTAAAAGAAGTCGTAGGATAAGGTCACTTTACAGAGGGGTTTCCAGCAAGGGATGACCATCATGTGTTTCTGGTGGTGCCCAGGGCATTGCCCCACAGTGACCCATCTATGGAGAGAGAGGCGGGGCTGAGGGAGCCCTGAGTCCTGTAGCTGAGAAATAGCCAGAGTGTAAGAGCTGGAACGCTGCCCGTTGGTAGAGTTGGCTACGTGCATGCAGTGGAGTCAGGAGCATGATTTACAGAGTCCCACCACAGGGAAGCCACGCTCCAGCGAGCTTCAGTTAAGGAATGAAGGGATAGAACAGGGACCTGCTGGGATGCAGGAGATCTCACTCGCCAACTTAACAAGGTCTTGGTTTTCATGCACAGCCCAACTCCCCTGCATCTCAGTCTAAACAACTGATTTCTGCAGAAGAGACAGAAAGACTGACTAACACCTATATAGGCTTTGTTGTTGGAGGAAACTGTTTAATCACGAAAGTAAATATTAGCTAACGAGAAGAAATTGCAGCAGAATCCAGCCATAAGCAACCTCTCCCACCCCATTAAAACATCGTCCTCACAGTGGAATAGGACATAGAATCAAAACTTTTTTTGAAACGGTGCTTTTGCTCTTCAATAATAATAAGTTTTGGGCCTTATTCACTAACATGTTGCCCCCTCAAGTCTATCCGGAATTTTTGTCCATAATTCCAGTGGGGAATCTAATAGGGCTGCTCACCTCTTATATGGGAAAGTGAATCGAAACTTCTGAAGAACTATATAAATTATTGTTTCTATCATTGCAGCAGAGATACTCACTTTATTTGTATTTTAAAAGTAGTGTTATCCGAGTAACCCATTCCTCTCTCTCTCTTTCTCTCTTTTTTTGTAGTTTTTGGCCAGGGCTGGGTTTGAATCAGCCACCACCTCTGGCATATGGGGCCAGTGCCCTATTCCTTTGAGCCACAGGTGCCCCCAACTCAATCTCTCTCTGTTTTTTTTTTTTTTTAAGTTTTTGGCTGAGGCCAGGTTTGAACCAGCCACCTCTGGCATATGGAGCCAATGCCCTACTCCTTTGAACCACAGGTACCACCCTTTCTTTGTTTTTTAAAATAGAATCTCACTCTGTCCCTCTGGGTAGAGTACTGTGGTGTCTCACAGCAACCTCAAACTCCTGGGCTTGAGCAATCCTTTTGCCTCAGCCTCCTGAGTATCTGGGACTATAGGCTTGTGCCACTATGCCTGGCTATTTGTAGACGCGGGGTTACACTCTTGCTTAGGCTAGTCTCAAACTTCTGAGCTCAAGCAATCCACTTGACTCAGCCTCCCAGAGTGCTAAGATTACAGGTTGAGCCACCGTGGCCAGGCTATATTTCTTTTAAAATTTTTTTCAAGACATTCTCAATGTCTTCACCTTCCACATGGCACTCTGTGACTTCCCTAGTCCAAGCCAGCTTCTTCCTTTTGGAATTCTTTCTCATATAGTGTCAACATTCATAAACTTGTATGTGGTTGCTGTGGTATTGTTTCATATACATCTGACTTAGACTAGAACTTTTGAATACTGAGAACAGGTTTTATTAATCAGAAGGCTCTCAAAGGATGGCCATGGCAGATCCATGGTAACCATAGCACTTTAACCTGATGTGTGGGAGTAGGTGGCATCTGGGAGACACTTGATTGCATAGGGCAGACATTGTCCTTCCTCCCAAAAATAATGCAGAAGCAAAAATGAGAATGAGATAAAAACAGACCTCCACTTCATTCAAGACCACAGACCCCAAACATGTTTCAGAAGAATTAAAAGCCCTGAGATTGGGTTGGAGCCCTGAAAGGGGCCCAGGATGGGGCAAGAGGAACAGAGAGAAGTGGAATGGTGCATGCATACAGCAGCACCTGACTCAGCAGGCTGGAGGAGGAGCACATTTGCTAAAGACGAGGGACACACCTGAGGGTGAGATGCTACACGAGTGTAGGAATCGAATCCAAGATGAACACAAGTAGGAGGAAAGTTCTGCTGAACCTGATTCAGTTCAGGGATGCTGCAGAGGTGGACGGCACTAAGACTACCAGAGATAAACCAGAGTTGCCCAAAGCAAGTACTTTGGTAGAGCCGGTTCAGCACCATGGCTCTTAGTCTCACACCTGATGCCTCTTCTCCCATGATCTCCAAGAAAGCCCAAAAGTAAGGTGAGGCTGAGTTTGTTAGGGAGCTATTACCACTTGAACAACAAAACTGACTGTCACCCACCAGTCAGAAAAATCACTCAGCCTCCTTGCTGAAGGGAAGGCAGCCCTAAGAAGAGGCCTGGAAGGCTTTGGGAAAATATTTCCTCTTGAAAACCAAAGTAGGGGGAAATTGTCTGGCCCTGTAATATTATCATTAGCCTTATTTATTATGTAATTTTATTTTTATTAAAATTATCTACAAAGTATATTTTCAAAATCTGTACCATGGAGAAAAGGGAACTACTATGTTTTGAATGTCTACCATAGTTAGAATACTTTCATTTATCTCATTTAATGTTTATCCTAATATGTATCTTATAAGAAACTAAGATTTAGATCAGGCTTCCTCAAAGTACAGCCTGCAGGCCTCTTGCAGCCTGCCTAGGACATTTATCCCACCCGCTGGGTGTTTTTGCCGCAGCTGCCTGTCCTGCTTAGCAGCCGACTCGTCCCGGGGCCCGCAGTCCAGCCCTCCAATGGTCTGAGGGACAGTGAACTGGCCCCCTGTTTAAAAAGCTTGAGGACTCCTGATTTAGATGTTTTACTCACAAAGAATTACAATCTAATGCTAAGGGCAGGAATTGAACCTAGTAT